>BQKZ01009880.1:0-15338 GCA_036244855.1 Temnopleurus reevesii | reverse complement strand
GGGGGGGGGGGGGGGGCATCAAGACGCATATTCTTTCCACATCTTATTTCGCAGTTTGTCTATAAAGAATACACCCATCCCACCCCACCCCTCCCCTTGGGAGTGCCTATTTTGTCCATGTCTGTATTCTAAAATTATCGAAAATTTTCAATCAGTGTTCGCCTTTATAAAAAAAAAATTCAGAAAATCATGTAAAAGATGAAAGGTCGGTAACTTCAGTTTTCTGTGGCGACGCGCCTCACAATCTGGTAATAATTAACTTAATTTATATATAATTTAGAAAATGAATTTATTCTGATTTGTATTCTAAGTAAAGCTTATATCGATTTTTCAATCGTATGATGTATATTCAGTGCATATCAATTGTTCTGGGTGCGATTTTACGACGTTAATGCCTTTCAGTATTGATCTCAGTCCCATCAGTTGATTTTTATGTTGGTTTTACGCGTTCCTTGTCCATGGATTCCTACTAAAGTACTAGTATCTGTGTTGTCATGTCAGTGTTGATTTAGAGATGAGAGCGCAGAAGTGAGAGGTACGATTGTGGATTGAAAGATGATTTGATTTGATTTGATTTGATACATTTATTTAAACACAGTTAAAAACCCAGTTCAGCACATGCTGTTTTTCAATGCCAATGCCATGGCGAATGGGGCCGTGCAGTAAAAAAAAAAACACATTCAATTAGGCCTACAATGTAATAATGCCATGGATACATCATGTACATTATACATTAAAAATACATGTAACAAACATAAGGATTCAAAATGAAGTATTATACTTGAAATACGTGAATTACAAAAGTTTAAAAAAAAATATCCAGACCATTTCAAGATGACGATTGACTGAATTGATAAAATAAAAATTACATTTGTGAATATAGTTCAGGAATTACATGTAAGAATAAATAAAAAGAATGAAGGAGATAAACAATGCAAAATTAGAAATGATGATGTGTCTTTTATCTTTGAAAGCATTGTAATCAATCATGGACAACTAGTGTACCTTGAAAAAATTGTAAACATGGCACTGCCGCCGCGCCGTTGTACACACGAAGAGACGTTTAAAGAACGAGTCATCTCCATACACACGGCTGGATACGAAAGTGCATTAGCACCGAATCGGGTGCCAAAATCATCAGCAAATCGCTGCCACACAGTTCCTTAATCTAATTGGTTTGTAAATGATTGGATATATGGTATGGGCATCCTTCCCTGCGCCAGGTTGCTCATCTGCGCCTCATTGACATACGCGATGTAACTCGCGCGCTCGGTGAAATCAAGACTTTTTCCCGAAAATCTCCAACCGCGTGTAAAGTGAATGGCGTGCAGAGAAGGGACCCAAATATTTTGAACTACAAAAATGAGAGGGGTGTATATTTCCTCTAAAATTATATTGTTCCTGGTCAGATTTTGCTGATATATTTCTCACACAAGATATTTGTGATAATATCAGATTAAATATGAATTGGATATTCATTGACTTCATGCTTTTTTAAAGCTGAAAGTTTAGGTGCGCAGACGTGTGACCTCCCATCATACCACGAAGAGATTGGGCCTAGTCTTAGATATTCTTGAACTGTCTCTGTGTTTTCCAATTATATTGAAATGGACATGTAGGCAAGTAGGAGTCATGATATCCAACTGTCAAACTCAAACAAAAATGTGTTCATGTTCAAACTTTGACTTGGGTCTTCTTCAAAATTCTGTTAATGTTGAGTCGTATAAGTCTTGTTAATATGCAGGTCTAAATAATGAATAGATCAGCATTGATACCACTTTCGGATTGATAAGATACCAATTCATTTTATATTAATGTAAATTTTTACTAAAATAATGCTTTAGATCTAGTATTGGGGTTGGACGTCAAGACAACTAAAAAAAATAAGAATTACCTGTATGCTCTGTGATAACTTGGAATATAATCACAAAACTTACCATTTGTAAAATACGAGTCCTTGTTTTTGCATTTATTACTCTAGTCAAGAAAGTTGGAAGAAATTTGTTTGTTCTGCATAAATACAAGTTTGAAGTCTCATGTCTGGAAACTTGACCTATGTGTACGTATTTCCAAACTGTTTAAATATTATTTGATTCTAACAATTCAGCCCATGAGATTCCATTTGAAAATCTTACTTAATACCATGCCAAATAAAAGATGACTCCGTTCTTTATAGACTTGTGAAATTTATATTTTGGTTGAATAAATCACTTATAAGAATTTCAATATCATAAATCCCTTTTTCTTTCCAACTTACTTAAATTTATTTTATATTTTGCCCAATTTAAGTTCATTTTGTTCTTTATTTATTTGCAAGGAATCAGTACAGTAGAAATTCCTTGATCTATGTCTTGGAAAGATTCTGTGGGTTGAAAAGTCAAAAGTTTGTTAAAAAACTTTTGGATGTCAATGTTTATTTCAATTTTTCTCCTTAGATTTATGAGAAGAACTGATTTTCATCTCAAGTCACTCCAGCCATGAAGATGAGAAGAGGGAAATCCTCGGGGGCCACGCCCTCTGCCCCCACCCCCAGCAAGGAGGGCAAGGTGGTTGCTCCAAGCTCCACCTCCCCCGAGCTCCCGAACGAAGGAGACTCCCCTGCTAAGGTTCCTGAGTCGGAGTGGGTTGCAGGGAGCGGGACGGAGGGGGAGGGCAAGCAGGAGGAGGAGAGGGCGGGGGAGGGCGGCAAAGGTGGTGGCAGCGGTTCAACTATGGCTGGCAGTTCTGCATCTATTCAGGAAATGCTGGGTGAGCTGTATCGGCTTGTTCGGGAAACTCATCAGGTTGGTACCTTGATTCATATTTAATGAATTACAATTTCTGGGCAATGTTTCACTAAGGGGGTATTACTCAAAATCAACTGCAACTTTGAAGATTGCAACGCGCATTTTCATTCGTGCACGGTATACGCATTTAACAAGACGCGAGTGAAACAATTTTGATTGGCGCGTTCCGATCAACTGCAACTTGCGATCAATTGCAACTTTTAAGCAACACCCCCTACGATTAGACTTTAAAAGAGGACTCTATGCCAGAAAAATCTTGATTTGATAAAAAGGGGAAAAATTCGACAAGTGGTAAAAAAAAGTTAGAATTGAATCAGACAATGAATAAAAAGTTATTATATCCCTTACACTAAGATCGTTGCATTGACAGTGTACAGGCGAGAAAAATGAATAGATTTGCTAAGAAAGCCGTTTGCCAATGAATAGTACGAATAGTAATTTTTTCCCTAGGGAAAAANGCACGCATGAAACAATAATTTTGATTGGCGCGTTCCGATCAACTGCAAGTTTTGAGCAACACCCCCTAAGATTAGACTGTAAAGGAGGACTCTATGCCCGAAAAATCTTGATTTGACAGAACGCCCCAAAATCTGACAAGTGGTAAAAAAAGGTTAGAATTGAATCAGACAATGAATAAGAAAGTTATTATTTTAAGCAAATAGCAACTTTGGGTCACATGATATGACATTTGTTAGTCACTTTTCTGCAATGTGCATGTTATTTTTTTTTGCTTTTTATGCTCCGATTTCAAGCCATTGGACACAAAATATCACTTTTCTTTACAAATTCATCTATTCGGAAATATATTCTTAAATATAACTTCTGTTCATAAAGTAGAGAAAACAAAATTCTATCTGCACATATCATTTTAATAAACAAAACATTTAATAAGAAATATGTATGTTGAGCTGTAAGTACGTTTTCACGTCAGCAAAATTATGGTTCACCACTATTAATGCTGATAAAGTAATATTTTTTTCCCACTTTGGATTCACAATGACAAAGATCAAACAAGGGTCTAACTAATGTAAATGTTGTTATTATCGTTTGCAGGGGAAAGAGAAGAGTGATGTCAACCTAGGACTGATCACAAAGACGCACGAGAGTGTGAATCAGAACCAGAAGATGTCTCCGTACTATCGCACCAAGCTACGCAGCCTCTACCAATCAGCACTGTCGGATGCAGAAAATGAGGCCGAGTGAGTAATTAAGCATTGTAAACTGTAATACAATCCAACCTGTCTCAGCGTCCAACTGTCTATAGTGGCCACCTGTGTTCAGTGGCCAACTAAATTGGTTTTGTCCAAATGAAAATATGTGTTTTAGAACCTGTCTATAGAGGTCACCTGTCTATAGTGGTCACTTTCTCTGTTTTCCTTAAGTGGCCATTATAGACAGATTTGACTGTGAATTACCCTATTCTACAAAATGTCTTGAACATCAGCCAAATCCAGTATTTACCAATGAGAGGGACAGGGGATAGGGAAGGAAATTCTTCTATCCTAATGACTTAACAGATAAGAAAAGAGGATTTCACATTCAAAGGGCTAGGGAGGGGGAGGCATTCCTTACTTGCAAATGCATAGAAAAGGCCCAATTATTCGATAGGGACCGTGAACGAGAGTGTGAATCAGAACCAGAAGATGTCTCCGTACTATCGCACAAAGCTGCGCAGCCTCTACCAGTCAGCGCTGTCGGACGCAGAAAATGAGGCTGAGTAAGTAATCTGTTTTTTACCAAATTGTCCCTCAAGCTACGCACAACTTTAAGAAAGATTTAGAGTACGTTAACAAGTATAATACGTGTAAGATTCTCGATGATTCAGCACAAGAATTGATATAAGTCGTTCTGTAAGTCTTTCGTAACTTCGTGAAACATTGCCCTTGGGTCATAAATTGAAATGGATGAATCCTCCTATTCTAATGTTTTATATAATAGCAGAATCTAGGATTTAATAAAGACAGGGATGGATGGTAGGGAAGGAAATTCATCCCTTCTAATGACTTGACACACAAGGAAAGAATTTTCCACATTTGAATAAGTGCTGGGAGGGGTGGGGCTCCTTTCTTGCAAATTTATTATTGGGGCTGTAAACGAAAGTGTGAATCAGAACGAGAAGATGTCTCTGTACATACTATCGCACCAAACTACGCAGCCTCTACCAGTCAGACAGGTGGCCTATTTAGACAGGTGTTACAAGTGCAACACACATTTTCACCTGGAGGGAACCAATTTAGGTGGCCACTACATGCAGGTGGTCACTATAGACAAGTGGCCTCTAAGACAGGTTTGACTGTAGATGAACTCGGATTCTTAATTTTGTGTTACACAAAAGGGAATCCAGGATTTACCAATGAGAGGGACGGATAATTTGGAAAGAAATTTTCCCCTGCTATTGACTTGAAAAACAAGAAAAGAGGTCTTCTTGTGTATTTGTCAAATAATCTGTTGCCATTGTGAACACAGTTTCCTCTACTATCTTTCTCCTTTTATCTCTTTCTGGTTTGTAGGTTGTACAGGAAAGCACTGAGCAAGATCAACGAGATCAAGAATATACGCAACGAGCAGCGTCTGCAGGCGAGGAGTGCCGGCCACCACTCGGACTCAGACGGACCGCGGAAGATCATGCGTCGAGGCGTACTCATGAACATGTTACAGCAGACGGCTATCACGTTACCACTCTGGATTGGAAGAACAGATCAAGAGTGAGTAAAGGAGGATTTTCTTTGGAGTGCTGAATGTAATTTGGAGGGAGAGTAGGTATCTGTATGTTTTTATAGTATGTATNCAACACACATTTTCACCTGGAGGGAACCAATTTAGGTGGCCACTACATGCAGGTGGTCACTATAGACAAGTGGCCTCTAAGACAGGTTTGACTGTAGATGAACTCGTATTCTTAATTTTGTGTTACACAAAAGGGAATCCAGGATTTACCAATGAGAGGGACGGATAATTTGGAAAGAAATTTTCCCCTGCTATTGACTTGAAAAACAAGAAAAGAGGTCTTCTTGTGTATTTGTCATATAATCTGTTGCCATTGTGAACAAAGTTTCGTCTCCTATCTTTCTTCTTTTATCTCTTTCTGGTTTGTAGGTTGTACAGGAAAGCGCTGAGCAAGATCAATGAAATCAAGAATATACGCAACGAGCAGCGTCTGCAGGCGAGGAGTGCCGGCCACCACTCGGACTCAGACGGACCGCGGAAGATCATGCGTCGAGGCGTACTCATGAACATGTTACAGCAGACGGCTATCACGTTACCACTCTGGATTGGAAGAACAGATCAAGAGTGAGTAAAGGAGGATTTTCTTTGGAGTGCTGAATGTAATTTGGAGGGAGAGTAGGTATCTGTATGTTTTTATAGTATGTATCAGGGTAAAAATACTTTTTCATTTACGAGGGCTCTTTTTATTATTGAAATAATTCTTGCCTTATCCCAACATGGATAAACACTGATTGACAGTGTTGTAACTAGAAGCTGTGAAAAAAATTCACAGGCATTCTGGGGTAGGAATCGAACCCACGATCTCCTTATGACTAGACAGGTGTCTTACCAATAGACCATTGAGATCCGATGGTAGTGGTGGGCTCGATTCGTGTTATAGCAGCAGGTACTGCGTAAATATCAATTGAATGATTTTTGTGTTGGGTAGGTAAATAATTGAAATAATTCTTGCCTTATCCCAGCTTCTCGTTACAGCACTGTCAATCAGTGTTTATCCATGTTGGGATGAGGCAAGAATTATTTCAATTATTTATCGGCTCTTTTTATGTTTTTCACCTTGAAAAAAGCCCTTTTAATACATTTTGCAGGGGGTATTTGGGAGTTCACAGGGGCTATTGCTAAGGTTCAGGGGTGTAATCGCCCTTTGCCCCAGTTAATTTTTTTCCCGCTTGTATGTACATAGAGATATTATATTCTTTCAGAGAATGAGTGAGGAGAGAGAAAGGAATATAAGAGATTTTTACCTTTTGAATAGAAATGTATTATATTTGCAAGAAGAAGAGATCGGAAGAGGACTAGGATGAAGATGAGGAAGAGGAGGAGACTGAGCATGAAGGATAGGTCGTCGAAGAAGTGGAGGAGGAGTAGGAAGAGGAGGAAGAAGAAAAAGAAAGGAGGAGGACTCAATTAGGAAAATGAAAGAGAGGAGACACAGACAAACAAAGTTTAACCCTTTCAGCAGAATTTTATTGTATTTGCAAGAACAAGAGATAGAAGAGGAGGAGCAAGCGGAGGAAGAGGAGTAGAAAAAAGAGGAAGAGGGGATGAAGAAGAGATAGAGGAAGAGGAGGAAGAAGAAACAGAGAAGGAGAAGGAGGAGGCCAGTAGGAAAATGAGTTTGCCCAAACTATGATAGAAATTTGATGTCCTTCTTACATCTTACCCTCTTTACTGTACCTCATATCAAAAATTTAAAATAATGGGATCACAGTGATATCACAATATTTTTTTCCCTCCAACAGGAAACCTCCGCCGCTATGTGGTGCCATTGCAGCAGAAGCCAGCTACATCTCCAAGCCCGGGGACTATGTCGCAGCCAGGGTGCGGGGAAGCGACGGAGACGAGAACTGGATCCTTGCTGAAGTGATCTCCTTCAACTCGGCCACAAATAAATATGAGGTGGATGATATAGATGAAGAGGGCAAAGAGTGAGTAATTACGAACATTGATCTTTTGTGCTCCTCTGTAGACCCTGGTTATAATCAAGAGTTTAGTCCTTGACATATTTTGTTGAAATATTCTTCGCCCCTCAGTATAAGTGTTTACTTAATCAATATATGAATATTTGTACTGCAAATTCACCATCTTTTCTTCGTTAAAGTGGCAGGTCTTTTTAACTTTTTTGAAAACTACTATCTTATTTTATTCAATTCATTCAATTCAGTTTATTGATAAAAAATACTCATCAAAAAGTTCGGAAACTAAAAATGTGAGTTTACAATACATTATAAAAATACATAAAATACAAAATACAAGAGACATATAAATTATAAAATCAGTAATAAGTCATTTACATTTCGAAATTAAAGTCATTTCTCACTGCCAAATAGGTACATGTGGCTGAAGATTTACAAAATGCATTATGTCCGTTGAGAATAAAAACACTGAGTATTGTCTGCAGATTGTCTGACCCAAATTACAGTTGCAAGAGAAGTCGTTTGACCAACCATAAATAATGCTGTTCATGAGATATAAGTTGCTGATTTGCATGAAGAATAAAGATTTTTAATTGTTTTACCTTGTTAGCAATCCAAGTAGTTTTTGTCACTTTTTTAATTATTTTTTTTCCTTTTGAAATATCCCTGCATCAAATGACCAATGGTTACACAATCACAAGGTTTTTCTCTTCCTCTTCCTCTGAGTCAAATATCTTTTAATTCAAATGTATTAATTTTTATGTTCTTGTTTTTCAATCTCATCTTTCAGGAGACATTTACTATCAAGACGGAGGATAGTTCCGCTGCCGTTAATGAAAGCCAATCCGGAAACGAATCCAGAGGCTTTATTCAAGAAGGGGATGGTAGGTCACACTTCATTTTGTACTTCTTTATCTTGAGCTTAAAATCTGTAATACATTACAAATTCTGTATAATGAGGTGCTTGAGATCATGTAAAATATCTTTTATGTATAACTGTAATCTTGTAATATCAGGGATGAACAAACAATTTATAAAGAGCTTGAACCAGATTAGTTCCTGAATCTATTCGTAAGGGATATTGTCATTTATAAGTTGTGCTTCATAAAGCTTTTGATACATCTACACACAACTCTCCTGGTGGCCCCTTTCCTGCGCTCAATGATAACTCGTGGCGCTGAATCGCACCTGGTAAAGGATCACCAGGCATTCCTCGTCGTGCGTAGATATACCAACAGCTTTATGAAACGCAACCCAGATCTCTTCATTTTGTGTTTCCAATGTGTAGATTGCAAATGGTTGAAAATGTAGGCTAAATTATCAACGCCGGGTATCTTTAATTCTTCCGATGGATTCTAAATTCATTGTTTTATTGAATTGGATTAATAAGCCCAATTGTTAAAGGATTGAAAATTGGATTGGGATCCAACTTTTGAATGGACACTTTATGCAACTCTCAGATGGACTAGATCCAGGCAAATAATTTACTCTTTTCAACATATACTAAACTCAGTACGATTGTTGAGCAAACTGCACATAACTTTGCCCAAGTCGAATCTCATTGGACCACAAAAAATCTGTTGTGCTTTCGAGAAATTCAACGTTGAAGAGGTAAATAACATGTTTTACATGATTTGTTTTTTAAAAAAATACCATGGACTTTTACTCAACAAAAGTTCGATTAAGGCAGAGTTAACTGTATTGAAAAATTGGGGGGACATCTCTATATTTGTTTATTTTTAGTGAATGTGTTTCTTTCAACCTCCCATTTTCGTCTTTTCAGCTTGTGATGGCCCTCTATCCCCAAACCACATGCTTCTACAGAGCGTTAGTGGAGCGACCGCCAGAAGGGGTAAGGACATTTTTTTTTGTAAAGAATTTAGATTCAATACATGTACTTGTATAGGATACAATTGTGCAAACTCTACTATAGTACTTAATTTGATTTCATATGCATGTTGATGTACTTTTTTCATTTTGCTGGACTTTCTTTCTTTGTGTTAGTGCAATCGCCTAAAACCTGTATGCTGATCATAAAGTCACTCGCACAATCAACCATGCAAACTGCACTCGTAGGAAAGGAAAAGTCTGCCCAAATTTATAGCTATAGCAATATTCATCCCTACTCTGTTCTGTCTGTGTAGATTATAATGCTATACTTGTTCTCAAATACATTTATTTTATGTGTTTGACCAATATAAGATGAGTCTTTTATCATGACAAACCAGAAATGACCAACCAGAAATTTTACTTCTTTTTGGGCAGTATAAAAAGTGAAAACATATCAGTAAATGATTTTAAACACAAAATGCGTGACAATGTGAACTATGTGAATTATATTATACAAATATGTTTCTTTACAGCCCATCGATGACTACTCTGTCCTGTTCGAAGACAATTCTTACGCCGACGGCTATTCACCGGCTCTCAACGTTGCGCAGCGGTACGTTGTCCAAGTCAAAGAACCTAGGAAAAGATGAGAGCAAACTAAGACTTGTTGAGGAGTGTAAAGTGAACGTCCGTCTTTGAGGATCGTTTCTGTGAAAAGATCTTCTCTAGGATTACGATCATCTGTCATGGATCTGTCATTGAAAATGTGCTCCAACTGTTTGCAAAGTCCATCTGCATTTATTCTTGCTCTTTTACGGCTACTCATCGGGGCATAACTGTGAAAGTGAAAGACGAAAGCACATTGAGACTGGTGGAGGAGTGTAGAGCAAATCTCTGTCTTTTCGGAATGTTCCTGTATAAAGATCATCTCTAGGATTTAGATCATTCATCATCGAAAGCTGATCCATCTCCATCTTTTCTTGCTCTTTTGCGGCTACTTACCCAGAGATTCGAGGTTCAAAGGAACGATAAGAGCACACAAAGACTAGCGGAATAGTGTAGAGCAAACGTTCGTCTTTGCCGACGATTTCTGTGGAAAGATCTTCTCTAGGATAACGCTCATCCATCATTGAACGATTAGAATTTGCTTCAATTTGTAAGGGCTCTCCATCTCTACGCCCTTCTTTTCATGCTACTCACTGGTGGAACATACCTAACTACCTACCAGGTCGGCTAAGCTGCCGAGACCTAGTGTGGATCCTCCATTTACTTCTGTCCATCATGATGTTCTTCAGTTCGTCTGTGCCAACTGCTCCAGCATCTACCTTTAAAGTGTCAACATAGATATTGCGCTTTCTGCCACACCCTCGTTTCCCTTGCAGTGGCTCCTGTAGCCAACTCTGAATGTCGGTAGCTGTGTCCAGCGTGTTGCATCCTTCTTGCAACTTTGTCGCCAACTTTAGGTAGATTACAATCTGAAACTCATGGACGAATATTCATAGGCGCTCAGTCTTTTTGGATCATTTCTATGTAAAGATCAGCCATAGGATTATGATATTTCATCGTGGAAAGATGAGAATGTGCTCCAACTCTACAATTTTTCAAATCATTCCTGGGGCCAAAATCTTTAAGATGCGAAACATGTTCATGTTTTTTGGAGAGAGTGCAATGGCTCTCTGACTATTTGGATCATTTCTGTGAAAAAAAATTCTAGCAATGCCATCATCTATCATTAAAAGAAGTGTGCATGTATAAACTCTTGAAGGCATGCCAAATATCTCTTTGAATTCATGAACAGATCCTGCAATCCAAATTTCACCATGATTTCTCTCATTTTTAGAAAAATAAGAATGTTTTTACATTCCTACTGTGATGGATAATGGAACCTGGTCTTATCAGACCATTTTTATGAAAAAGACAAAAATAAATGCTGCAACTTTTGAACGAATGCCACCAGTTCTTCAAATTTTCTGGTTCATCCTGTGATGGAAATCTCTTTTTGGACGATATTTGTGAGAAAATAATTGTCAAAATCAACCAAGTAGAAAGAAAGACTCTGGGATGGTATTTTGGAAGCTGTCTTATCTCAAAATATTATCTTTTCTCCTAATTTGTATCCTGTTTACTGTCTTTTCTCGATGTCTTTACTTTTGTCTTGTCTCTCCTGTGCACCATACTGCGCACAAGAGAGATAGAATAATTGGTATTCTGAAAAAATGTCTTGTCTTTTGTCTCATCTTTTCGAATGTAATATTTGGCTTAGAGATTCAGGATATTTATGAAAAACATAAACAGATTTTTAAAAAGATCTTTTGTCTTTATCTCTATGAATTTCTTTTACCTGCAACCTGTTACAACAGGATAAATATTGTGAACACGTGCTGAAAATAAGCACCTGATATTTAGGACAATTGATTTGCTAGCGCATAGTATATGCTGTGTTTCAAGGTATTTCTACTTCTTTGCACAGAGGCTTCAGCTAAGCTTTTCATTGGTCAATGAGTTTCAGAGGAGAATGGAACTGATTTTGATTGGATATCTAAGATAAGACAGGCGGGTCCTAAGAGAGATCATTAGCACTGTCACGGAGATGAGATAAAAGACAAGCGACCAAGATAAGACAGCTCCCAGAATACTGCCCCGGGTTCTATGTTGGCTTGTTACATGTAGCTTGATCATATTTCCCATGAATATATATATTTATTTATTCTCACCTTGAATATACTATTTTATACACCTTCCTATACTTGTACCTTTTCCATTTGTTTTGTGATTCAATTNCTTACAGTGTGTAGCTCAATTAGGTATAAGCATGTGAGGAAGAACTTATGAGATTTTGGGTTTGTGGGGTCAAAGGTGGCAGTGCCCAAAATTTGTAAAATGTTTTTGATTTCTGATGGCATGGAACAAGCCGTACATATCTTTCCTGATTGCGTGATGGCGGAGGCATAAATTTTGACCGTGCGCGGTCGAGGATTCATCTAGTTTGTAAATAATTCAATGCACATGATAAATGTAAATGTAAATGGATTCAATGCACATATAGGCCCATTGTTTAAAGCCCTTTTCCAACTCTACAATACTAGTAAACTGGCTTTATTTTTAAGTTTATATACTTTTCTTTGATTTGCTGGGTTTTCTTTCTGTGCAATCGCCCAATGCCTGTATGCTGGTTCGTAAAATCACTGGCACAATGCACCATGCAAGCTGCTATTATAGTATAGGAGAAGTCTGCCAAATGATGCCAAATTTAAGCTATTGCATTCCAGATAGTGGATGTTAACAATATGTTTATGATTTTAAATACATGTACCATACGCAGCTGATAAAATAATGTTTTGTTTCCAATCCGTATAGCGATAGCAATATTCATCCCTACTCTGTTCTGTTTGTGTAGATTATAATGCTGTACTAGTCCTCAACTGCATTTATTATTATATGGGATCAGTTTAAGGTGAGTTTGTTGAAGGGGCCGCTGGAAGAATTTCTTTACAAATTGCTGAATATGCAGCTACCAACCAGAAACTTAAACTTCTTTTTGAAAAGATATTGGTGAATGATATTTAACATAAAATGATTTGAAAATATGAACCATATGAATCATATTATCAGAATATACAAATACATTCCTTTACAGCCAATAGATGACTACTCTGTCCTGTTCGAAGACAATTCTTACGCCGATGGCTACTCACCGGCGCTCAACGTTGCCCAGCGCTACGTTGTCCAAGTCAAAGAACCAAGGAAGAGATGAGAGCGAATTAAAGACTTGTGAAGGAGTGAAGAGTTAGTCTCTGTCTTTTCGCACCGTTTCCGTGGAAAGAACTTCTCTAGCATTGAGATCACCCGTCATTGAAAGATGATCCATCTCCATCTTTTCTTGCTCTTTTGTGGCTACTTTTTGTACCGGGGCTCAAGTTTTTCAGAAATCCGAGGTCCAAGTGTACAATGAGAGCACATTGAGAGGAGTGTAAAGCAAGAATCCGTCTTTGTGGACCAATTCTGTGACAAGATCTCTAGGATCGATACGTATCACCCATCATGTTAAGGATTGAGATCACCCATCATCAAAAGATGATCCATCTCCATCTTTTCTTGCTCTGGTGCGGCTACTTACTTGCGTAAATTTACCCATTCTCCGTGAATGAATAGAGCACACAAAGACTAGCAGAGAAGTGTAGAGGGAATCGCTCTCTTTTCGGACCATTTCTGAGAAAAGATATCTAGGATTGATACGTATCACCCATCATGTAGAGATGAGAACATGCTCCAACTCTCTGAGGAATTTGTAATGGCGCTCCCTCTTCAAGGAGTGGCGGAAGCGTAAAGAGCGATTCACCGTCTTTTTAGACCAATTCTGTGGAAAAATCTTCCCTAGAACCACCATCATCCATCATTGAAAGATTATAATATGCTTCAACTTCCCGAGGAATTTGTACTCCATCTTTCTCCTTCTTTAACTGCTATTTGCAAGTTAACAAAGGATGAATCATTACCCCTTCTATTACGGCTACTCACTGGTGCTCAACTTTCCCCAGCAGTTCATAGTCCAAGTTTATGAACCAAGGAATATATGAGAGCTTATTTAGACTTTTTGGACATATCTTTGGAACGATCTTCTCTGGGATTATGCTCAGCAATTATGGAAAGATGAGAATGTGCTCCAAATCTCGGAGAAATTTGTAATGTCCATCTCCATCTTTCCCTTTCTTCAACTGCTATTCGCAGGTTGGACCTGGTCGAAGTTAACAAACAAAGGATGAGATGAGATTAATCTGAGAATCGTGGAGGAATTTTCAGAGGCACTCAGTCATTTTGGACCATTTCTATATAAAAATCCTCTTTAGGTTTATGATCTTCCATCGTGGAAAGATGAGAATGTGCTCCAACTCTACAATTTTTCAAATCATTCCTGGGGCCAAAATCTTTAAGATGCGAAACATGTTCATGTTTTTTGGAGAGAGTGCAATGGCTCTCTGACTATTTGGATCATTTCTGTGAAAAAAAATTCTAGCAATGCCATCATCTATCATTAAAAGAAGTGTGCATGTATAAACTCTTGAAGGCATGCCAAATATCTCTTTGAATTCATGAACAGATCCTGCAATCCAAATTTCACCATGATTTCTCTCATTTTTAGAAAAATAAGAATGTTTTTACATTCCTACTGTGATGGATAATGGAACCTGGTCTTATCAGACCATTTTTATGAAAAAGACAAAAATAAATGCTGCAACTTTTGAACGAATGCCACCAGTTCTTCAAATTTTCTGGTTCATCCTGTGATGGAAATCTCTTTTTGGACGATATTTGTGAGAAAATAATTGTCAAAATCAACCAAGTAGAAAGAAAGACTCTGGGATGGTATTTTGGAAGCTGTCTTATCTCAAAATATTATCTTTTCTCCTAATTTGTATCCTGTTTACTGTCTTTTCTCGATGTCTTTACTTTTGTCTTGTCTCTCCTGTGCACCATACTGCGCACAAGAGAGATAGAATAATTGGTATTCTGAAAAAATGTCTTGTCTTTTGTCTCATCTTTTCGAATGTAATATTTGGCTTAGAGATTCAGGATATTTATGAAAAACATAAACAGATTTTTAAAAAGATCTTTTGTCTTTATCTCTATGAATTTCTTTTACCTGCAACCTGTTACAACAGGATAAATATTGTGAACACGTGCTGAAAATAAGCATCTGATATTTAGGACAATTGATTTGCTAGCGCATAGTATATGCTGTGTTTCAAGGTATTTCTACTTCTTTGCACAGAGGCTTCAGCTAAGCTTTTCATTGGTCAATGAGTTTCAGAGGAGAATGGAACTGATTTTGATTGGATATCTAAGATAAGACAGGCGGGTCCTAAGAGAGATCATTAGCACTGTCACGGAGATGAGATAAAAGACAAGCGACCAAGATAAGACAGCTCCCAGAATACTGCCCCGGGTTCTATGTTGGCTTGTTACATGTAGCTTGATCATATTTCCCATGAATATATATATTTATTTATTCTCACCTTGAATATACTATTTTATACACCTTCCTATACTTGTACCTTTTCCATTTGTTTTGTGATTCAAT
>BQKZ01009878.1:11870-21912 GCA_036244855.1 Temnopleurus reevesii | reverse complement strand
ATATACAAAGTGGATGAGGAGTTCTCCATGTATGACATCACAGATTATGCTAATTGGCCAAACGTTGCCAATTCAAGGATGCCTAGCACAGATGGAAATGACAACTTTGAAAATTCATAACTTTTGAACAGATTATCCGATTTTGCTCAAATTTTCACAGTTTGTTCATCTAATTTTTCTTCATTTACTGACCATACATTATTGTCTGGGTGTAATTCCCCTTTAGCCCTTCGTGGACTTTGTTACACAAGCGGCGAGATGCTTGATTGTCATTATCTTTAAATGCTATGGGCCTATCATCAATTAGTGGAACTATCCTTCTTGATTGTATTATAAACCTGTCACATTTCCTCGATACTACACACACTGACCGTGAGGAACGAGGAGCTAGACATTTAAAGGTTTCGTCGTTTGTCCCTGCTTTTCTCTTAAAACATCGCAGCCCAGATTTTGGTGAGGTTTGCATAATGGTATTTCATTCCGGATGATATGATCAGAAATTTCTGCAAGTTCTTCAAATGCAACCAGAATATTTCTACTTCCTGCATATTCCTCTGTTTCATCTCATTCTAACCTTACAGCGCAGGAAGTGTGAAAGCAGAACTGATGATTTCTTTTAACATTCCCGTGGAGACAACAGCTCGACGCAACGCAATTGAATCTACCGTTACAGAGCTTCAACAAAACATGGCTGATGCAGTGGGTGAAAGCGCCATCGTTGAAGTCGTTACACGTAATTGCTAGACACAAAACCGAGTTTTCGATTTCATTCGTCAAAGACACAGTAATAGTCGACCGGAAGTAAAGGTTAAATAATGTCAACATGTCAACTGCTCTCCTTTATTCACTCCCAAAATCAGTTTCGATTTCAGTTGACTTGTTCCAGGTGACGTCAAAATGCCATACACACAGACAGGAGGCGCAGATCAGTGAGCGAACGGGAAATTGAGAAACGCTCGTCACATGGTAGAAAGGCTCGTAATAGATTAATCATTGCTGTGACGTAACAATGAGCAACTGCGCGCAAAATATGACGTGAACTTCCCGTTGACTGCGGTTGTGACTAACGAAAATGAAATCAAAACTACCAAAATGATATGTCTAATCCTTGCACACAAAGCATGAAGTGCTTATCTTTTTGTTTTTAAAGAAGCAAACTTATTTCACACTTGATGCACTTTTACAGGTGCAGTATTATGCAAAAATATACCGGCCCTGGGTAAGCATTGTTAGCAAACGACCCTTTCCCTCCAGTTCCAACACGAAACTCTTACAATTGGTGAGGTCATTGGCTGCCTGTTTTTCAATTCAAGAAATAAAAGGCTTGGAGTCTAATAAACTTCGAAAAGAACGGGATGTAAGAAATAACCCCATGAACGAGACTCCGGCATCTTTCATCTTTTCCTACCAGGGAGAATGATACATGTACTGTACCGTCATGTTATCTTTCGAATCATTTAAAGAAAGTGTCAAATTTGTATACATAGCGCACACATAATACTACAAATACATGAAATACATAGTTCATAATACAACGATGAATTTAATGGGTATACGCTATTTAAATGTAGGTGTCCCAGACACGGCATTGTGGATTTTCATG
This sequence comes from Temnopleurus reevesii, assembly GCA_036244855.1. Taxonomy (NCBI): domain Eukaryota; kingdom Metazoa; phylum Echinodermata; class Echinoidea; order Temnopleuroida; family Temnopleuridae; genus Temnopleurus; species Temnopleurus reevesii. The sequence continues at coordinate 20,309 of BQKZ01009878.1, read as the reverse complement.
AGCCATAATACAAAAGAGAAGAAGGAAAAGAAGACGAAAAAGAAGAAGAAGGAGGAGGAGAAGATAACCAAGAAGAAGAAGACGCTGCAGGTAAATGCAATGACAGCCAAGAAAATAAGTTTTAAAAAGTGTAATAGAAATAAATGAGGTGCTGAACAAAAAGTTAAAATGAATACATAAAAAGATTGAGTCGCAAAAGTATTGCTCTCAACCAGTCGTATCATGCAGTTGCCCAAATGATTTAAATCATTACTTTTATATAACAACACTATGGTATTTTATGTCCTAAGCCTTATGTGACTTGGAACCCTGTGCTAACGGAGCGACTTGTAATAATATTGAATCGGACTACGAGTGTGAATGTGAGGGATACACTGGGAAATCGTGTCAAACAGGTAAATATCAAGCATTTACTCCCCAACCTTCCTTATTTGATTTATTCTAAGGCATTTCTATATGTGAGTGTGTGTGTGCATGTGTCTGTGTATGTGTATATGTGTGTGTGTGTGTGTTATAATGGTTTACATTTTGCACTTCCTGTTTTTTCGCATTATTTTGTAGCTGTAAGTGCTTTGGGCGAAAACATAACGAGTGCTCCAAACTTACATAATTTCAAAAATATCTTGAAGCAAAGTCTCTTAGAAAAGTATGTTGAAACTTCTTAGTTTATATTCATGTCCACCTGGTACAATCTGTGAAGTATTACCTCATATATTATTGTACTGTATGTTGATTAATTTTGCCTCGAGCAGTAATCAGCTTGCACATGTGTTCTACCACTTGCTTAAATGTCTTGTTCTTGTCTTGTAAAAGTTTGTGTTCTGTCCTTGTGTCTTTTTCTGCTTTCAAGTCCTTCTATCCATGTCTCTTACCTCTCTTTACTATCCTGTTTTGTCCAGTAACTCCTTTCCTTCCTTTTGTATATACTTCCTTCCCTGTAAATATGTTTTATCTTGTAACCCAATATTATAAGCATTCATAGAAAATACTTGTTAACAGATTAGTTTGTTTTCAAGGTGGCCTTAATCACAAGCTCTGCTTCTATAGGTCTCCTTATCTTTCTCTTTTTGCTCAGCTTCTGTTTTCATGTCTTATCTTGAAAATATTTGTATCTAAACCAAAATTTACCTGATGTTACATTGTATATTACATTGTTACATTGTATATTGACACAAATTAATGTATCCTGTTATGAGAAAGATGAATCAATAAAAACTTAAAACTTGAAACTTGAAGTAGACATTGATTGGGAAAATTGAAATATGGCAAATTTAATATCTATGGAGAACTAAGAGGCTTTTAACAAAACTAGATAACTGTAGAATGTTAATCGGTATCTAGAAATAATAACCACATTTTGAAAGAAATGCTCTTGTTCTTTACAAAAATACATGTATTTTAATGACGTTACCAAATGTACTCTCGCTTATAATTCCAGTTCTGCACCCATTCAGATCAAATGTAATATGGCTCGATATTGTTTGATAAAAATCTACACAATTTTCCCCATTTCACCTAGATATCAATGAATGTGAGACGAATCCATGTCTGAACAATGGAGAATGTACAAACACAGAAGGTTCCTATACCTGCCTATGTTCTCCTGGTTTCATGGGACTAAACTGCGAACAAGGTAAGATCTACACTCGATAAGAGAGTGATAATGTACTCACCGTGGGGTAAAAGGGGATACGTGCGCCTCAGTTGCGTATAATTTTGCCCCATATCAGGTGAGGTTTGCACAATTTTAGGTCAAATCTGTTAATTATACGCAATAGTAGATTCTTACCTCCGAAAAAACATGTTCACTTTTTACTTCTCAAGAGTATGTGCACACTTTCAAAATATTGGCAAGACCACTTGTTTCTTATCAGAGAAGGAAAACCTTGAGAAAGAAAAACCTACATAAAAATTACAAAAAGTAAAGATTTGTTTCTCTTTTTATTTCTTTCCTTATTCATTAGATGACAGAGAATTGTTAAAGCTTAATATCGTTTTAACCGCTTTTATTGGGATTTCTTAGTAGCTTATTCAGCATGGTGTCTTCTAGATTTTATTTGTTTATTTGAAATCAAATAAATCGGATAGGAGGATGGAAATTTTGAAAAGTGTTAATACTCTATTTTTGTAACTATTAATATGAAACTTTTTAATGGCCTTGCTATTGTTATCATTACATGTCTTTTTTGTGTATTTTGTGTCTTCTATTTCAATAGATGTTAATGAATGCGACATGGACCCTTGTCTGAATGGAGCTGAATGTACGAATACCGAAGGGTCCTACAGATGCACGTGTACTGACGGTTTTGCTGGCGCAAACTGCGAGATTGGTAACATAACGAATGACACTCAACATTGCAATATCCTTTAAATAGGCGGGTTTACTAAGAGATGCAAATTTTATGCATACCTCTAACACAAAGGTTGTTCTTGACAACCCGAAAGCTTGTCCGAGGCTTGCCCGACATAGCAACAAGTAATGTATGCAAACTTGATTCCAAGTATTGTAGTCTTATTGTTATCAACCGGTCTATGGAATACCGCGTAACTACGTTAAACGCACATACATTTGAATATATAAGTAAACCCGCCTATTAAAATTATCCATTTTTATCAAATATCCAACATAGAGTGTTGATAGTCTACGTATGACTAACCGTAGTTGAATTTTTTTGATAGCTACGGTATGTAGATGAGATACGTTTAGGATATTTTGTTAATAAAATTTAGTTTTATCGGTCTTTTAAGTTAAATCTTCATTCCCACCAAGGCCATATTTAGACATTCAAGGTCAAATTATGCACACTTACAACTACAAATCCATTTGTTTTTAACTAATATCATCGTTTGTTTTCAAATTGTTTTATCCCAGCTACCAGCTGCGGGTACAGACCAGCTCACTCATCGACCCAGTCTCGTATCATCGGTGGTTCACCAACTGAGCTCGGGGACTGGCCCTGGATGGTTTCCCTTAGAGACCGTCACAATATTCATCGATGCGCGGCTGTCGTCATCGACAATACCACAGCTGTTACTGCGGCGCATTGCTTGTAAGAACGAGCCTTGTTTCCTATATCCAAACGTAAATGATGTCTATGTATTCAATTAATGTTTGTTGATGCTGATAATTTACTTCAAAAATTAATCTATAATCAGCCTTCAATTTTTTTTCTTCATACTAACAATTGAAGGATTTACAAGTAATTTCAAATCTTGAATCGAAGTCGAATCCAAGACATCCAAGGATTGAAAATAAGAATTTGCGATCATTAACAATAATTGCTGTACCATATGCCGTGATAAGAACGCGGGAGCAATCTCATGAGGTATTTAATCATGCCTTTATACGTTTCATGTCTCTGGGTACTGGCTCAAACTGCAACTTCTGTGGGGCTTTTTCCGAAAATTTAGGGGTTCATCAAATATCTTGTGTTCAAACCCAACATTTCAACTCAGTCAATGATAAATATAGGTCTTTAAAAGGGTTCATATGCATACATGTAGCTGCTAGTAGTATATCTACGCAAGTGCATTCTTTATTATTGATATTATACTACTATTACCATCATAATTATTATTATCATTACCTTTCCTTATTTCCAGAGAGAAGTTTGACACAGCGGTTCTAGGCGATCTTAAGCTGTCCACCGAGTCTCAATACCACGTTGAAACGGACGTCGAGTCCATCATCCATCCCGACTATGACAGCGATACTATCACTAACGACATCGCTGTCATCAAGTTTAGCTCCAACCTTGTATTTAACAACTACTCCCAACCCATATGTCTGAACTATGATGATGGTTCCGTATCTCTGAGTGGACGATGTTTTGTCACAGGATGGGGACATACAGAAGAAGGTAGTGACATTTTTTTCTTAACCTATTTGATCTTTCTTTTTTTCCTCCATTGCCCTGTATTTTTTATCAATAAAACTGAGGTTCTACATTATACGTTAGTGTTCCTACAAGGTGGATAATGGTTTAGTTGGATAAAATGATCCTCTAATAATGAAGATGGCGTTGCTTAAACGCACTTCAACATTCATTAGAGTATTGTAGGTCTACACCCGAACGTTAAACCCCAGTCACATAAGGCCACGGAAGAAAACACGATTTAACACGACTCTTTGTTTAGTTCACGGTTATTATGCATGCTAAAGAAGAATCGCGTTGCTTCGTTGGCCCTATGTGACCGGGACCCGAACATACCTCTAGATTCAGCAAAAGTATGCATCATATCTTTATATAACAAAACAAATCACTTGATATTGACTTTGCATGAATTAATCATGCATAAGACTCCCTATCTGGTGAAAGTCAGTCTCACGAATGTATGGTGTTGAATGTGCGTATGATGACGTGTGATCATGTGAGAAACCTAACACCTTGAAATGGGCATGTCGAACTGCAAAAATTTACCGGGCTACTTATGTTTGCCACTTCCATGTGCATGAATGAAAACTAATCTAGCACATACTCTAAGTAAACATTGTTTTATTGGTTTGATATTGTTATCAAAAGGTGGAAGCGTGTCAGACACACTACAAGAAGCATCGGTCGAGCTGTTTGAGAACACACTATGTCAACCTTTCTATACTCATCATACACTTGTGCCGTCAATGATCTGTGCGGGGCGACTGTCTGGACAAATGGACACGTGTCAGGTGAGAACCAATCAGTTACCTCGATGTATTTGATTGAGGAATGATCAAAAGTTTATAGATAGGTGATTTAAATGGGTCCCAAGTCCGTCGGAATAAAATCCAGAGTAAAGGTTACAAAAGTCCACCTGATATTTCAACGGTAACTCTCTATTCATTTACCTTGCATTTTTAGATGCAGAATATATATACCAAAGAAAAAAAGATAAATCTTATAGAAATAGTTTTTTTTTAATTTTCAATCATGTTTTCATATACTTTTTCATATTATTAGCTAGCATAAAGTAAAATCACTCATTATAACCTCATTTTAAATATCTCGATGGTAGATACCCCGAACATGGCACAATATCATGAACACCAGAAGAAGTACCAGTACGCGGGATGTATGAAAATTCACTTGCAAAATGCAAGTTTAAAGACAACTATGACCATGAACGAAGGTTTACCATAAAAGCAGCAACACGGGAGTTAACTCTTCTTCTGTTTTACCACAATATGGTTATGTACATTATTTTGTGTCTGTTTACCTGTGCTATCATACGCTTTTATAATGTAAAAATGTACAATGGCAAGTAAAAAAAAATGTTTTTTTTTTAATTTGTTTAGGTATAAGCATATCATTTCAGTACAAAATATTGATAGCAATGCATCGCATCATAATTAGTGGTTCTGAAAATGTTTCTCTGTCTTTCGTTAAATCAGCATAAGATATTAACATTTTATTTTGTCTCTGTCACTTATTTTTTGATTCTTGCTTTCATGAACAATTGCACTACTAATTAAACGTTTTATTTTGCCGATAATTAGAGTCCATGAAATTACAAATTTATGCGTTAAAAATATTCAGTTGGGTCGTATAACATGGCTTTGCCATTTTGTTTTAATCACGGTAATATGAGCTTGTTATCTAGATTTGTAGGTCATTCATTTTCCATTCCATTGTATGCACTGCATAAAATGCATCACAAACATCTAAGCCTGCACACTAATCCAAATGGGCTATAGATATAGCATCGACTCTACAGAGACCTTTGTTGTTTATTGTTAATCATATCATCATATTTAGAATGAACTTATGTGCAACTGCATGGCTTGCTCCTAAAGTACGTTCATACGTGGCCTTATTTTTTATGATTCATTTCTTAATAGGGTGACACCGGTGGACCGCTGCAATGTGAGGATGAACATGGTATCTATCATCTTGTTGGTATCACAAGCTTTGGCTACGGATGCGGACGAAAAGACTCACCGGGTATCTACACTAGAGTGTCGAGTTTCACTGATTTCATCCTGTCGGCAGAGCTTGAACCATACTTACCGGGTAAGGAAATAAATGAATCAACAAATTGTGATCTGTCAAATATGACAGACCTCCTAATGATGTTTGTACTAGTAATACATTTCTTTAATCAATCGATGACCTTTTCGAAAAAGACTCAAATTCGAGCTTCAATTAGTTAACGTAGTGGGGTCATTTTCCAACACAAACTAACATTAAGAACATGTGTGAGTCACTGAATTTCACTTTTTTTTTTTCTTTTTTTTTTTTTTAAGAAAATGAGATATTTATGTCATTTCGCTGGTAATTCTATTATAATGAAAGTACAGATGCAATCAAAACCTGAAATCTCGAATAAGTACTTCAACAACAAAAGCATTTAAGTAATAATGAATTAATCGTGTTTTGTCCCTTCTCCCATCTATCCTCATCAACTTCGTTTTCTTCTTCTTTAGGGGTGTTTATAGAGGAGGTGGAGATTGGATCTCCTTTTGAGTTTCCAGAGCTCATGCGTAGTCCATCCCTTGACGCGACAATGCTGCTCATAACACCAGACGGAAACACCATCGACATCTACATCTTTGCCATCGACATCGTACCGATGTTCGACACCTTGTTCATTGGCCATGGAAGTAACCCTGGTGATATGTCAACTGTGATAGCCACTTCGAGGTCACCCATTGACCACGTGTACCGTGTCTTCGACCGGGCGGTTTGGATTAGGCTGAAGGCGGCGTCTGTTTCGGTCACTTTACTAGGGGTTAAGGCACTTGCTGAAGCGACTTTGGTCACCACAGAAGGTATAAATAATGATTTGTATTTTTATGTTAGAGGAATAGTACAGGTACATTGTTTTATGTGAATGATTGCGACATTAAGAGGCTATAGAAAAACATTCAGTCAGCATAAACCCTATCAGTTTGTATGGAATATAATGATAGTTCATTAATAAGTGCAAAATTATGTTTGACCATTCAAAGTCAATTGATCCAATGAAGATATAGATTAAATGAACCCAAATACGTCAATCATGCAAATTAATCCAAATGAGTCACTCTCTGCAGACTCCAAACTGCCATGGATCACCTGGAGTAGTTTGAACAGATTATGATCGCGGATGGGGAGACGGAAGGCAACCATGATTATGTGGGGGTACACTGATAGCTTTGGGATGGCAGTCAGAATGAGCTTAATTTTCTTAGCTGCAATACAACGTTACAAACTTATACTGAGAGGGTTTGGGTGGTGTTGAATGATGTGGCTCTTGCATGCGCTTAACATGTAGAAATAGTTGTATGATGAGACGAATGATCTAATGAAACTCCGATGTAATATGATTTCTATAATAATACAGTTCTAACAATTACAATATATCGTTAAAAGATAATATTATGTAGGTCATGGAAAATAAAATTGAATTTATCTTCACTGTCGATGAAAGTAACGAAACTGGATACCAATGCGTTTCAACACATTACTACAACGCTAAAATTGCCCTGTCATCCAAACTACTAACTGTAATTATTAGGCTTCACCTTGGTGCGACGACTGGAAAAGTCGAAAACTGTCAGCATATTTCTCTCTTGTTCTGATCTATTTTCATTCTACTTTACCCCTTTAATCAAGACTCTTCAGATTTCTGCGCAAACGATCCTTGTGGGGCAGAAAACATTTGTACAGCAAATTCTGCTGGGTACTCCTGCATCTGCCAAGAAATTAGAAGCGGAACTTCTTGCAAAGGTAAAGGCTAACTTCACTTTTTGTCCCGAAAAATGTTGTCTCAATGCCAACACTATTTATGCAAAGAAAGGCTAAATTGCCTGCTCCAATGTAAACAAAATATGTCTCCATTCTTTGTGGTTGTCAGATAGATGGTGTCACGTGTGACTTTAGGAACTATACACATACTTGGGGCTCCGGATGTTTTTCTTTATCTTTTTAGAGGGAAGGATGCGATTGGCGTAAGATGGGGTTGATACTGAACAAATACCAATTAACTTGAAAACATTTTTCGATACCTTTATATATTTTCATATTCTATATCTACCGTATCTAATTTTTTAAAAATATTTTTAAGAGAAGAAAATACGTGATTCGGGTAAACTTGGAATCGATAATTGTAAAAATACCAAGCATGACAACAAAAGCACGTTGCTCTCTACACACAAAAAAAGCTCGGTGCTCACTAATTACAACATTATATCCAGCAATCACCGAAGTCCTTTGAGACCAGTTAAATTCAATCACTTTCTTTTGACACAGCCCTGTCGCATGAATTCGACGGAGAGACATACTCTTACCTTAATCGATCTGTCTCAACTTCTCCCGATGTGCAATGTAACTTTGACGAAGGGTGGTGCGGCTGGCACCAAGTAGGTGGAGTAGATACTCTAGATTGGCAACTGTTCACTGGAACCGAACCATGGGACTTCACTGGACCACCTTTTGATAGCAATGGACCCAATAGCGGTAAGTCTGCGTCATAAATAAAGAT
>BQKZ01009877.1:0-12488 GCA_036244855.1 Temnopleurus reevesii | reverse complement strand
TTAAATGTTTCAAGGGTAGGAGAGTCACGAATAAAAGTTGGTAATTGATTCCATAGTTGAGGGGCACAGACTGAGAAGGCACGATCACCATAACGGGTAGAAGTCCGGGGACCAAGGGATAGTTGAAGGTGCAAAGATGAAGAGGAACGAAGTCTGATGGAGGATATCTGGGGTTTGGGTGAGATGAGTTATTTGATGTATGCAGGGGCTAGACCATTTTGAGCTTTGTAAGTGAGCAGCAATATTTTAAATTGGATGCGTTGTGGGACGGGGAGCCAATGAAGGGACCGGAGAACTGGCGTTATGTGATCGTACCTTCTAGTTCGGGTGATGAGTCGGGCTGCGGTGTTTTGAACGTGTTGGAGTTTGGTGAGATGTGTGCTTGGTAAATTTATTAAAAGACTATTACAGTAATCAATGTGAGATGTTACAAATGCATTTACAAGTCGTTCAGTTGAGTTTTGGTCGATGAATTTCCGGATTTTGCCGATCTGATGAATGCCAAAAGAAGCAGCCTTGCAAGTCTTTTTTATGTGCTGCTTCATTGTGAGCTTGCCATCTAACATGACACCTAGATCACGTACCGAATCTGAAGGAGCGATTGCAATGCCATCAACATCCAGGTTCGGCAGAGTACTAGGTTTGCGAAATGAAGATGTTACATGCATAACCTCAGTCTTAGCAGCATTCAGCATAAGGTTGTTGGTGCCAACCCATGCTTTTACATCTGATAGACACCACTCCAGTCGCATCACACCATCTTTTATTTCGTTCTGCTTGAGTACAAGATATAATTGTGTATCATCAGCATCCATGACGTGTTCAACACCCTCATGTGAACTGATGACATCACAGAGAGGACCAGTGAAAAGTAAAAAGTCAAGTGGCCCCATGACCGATCCTTGGGGTACACCCCATTGAAGAGGAAATGGCTCAGATTTTACACCATTTAAAGTGATGATCTGCTTACGATCCTGTAGATAACAATCAATCCACTGAAGAACGGTGCCGTCGAATCCATATACGTTACGGAAACGTTGGATTAGCATAGAATGGTCAATCGTCTCAAATGCAGCTGAGAAATCCAACAAAATCAAAATAGCTTCATGTCCACCGCTAGCAAAAGGTCATATATAAGAAGTAATATCACAAGTTTAGGACAAATCATAATGATATATGAAGATTATTGCCATTAAAATGAGTTAGAAAGATATAAAACATGTGTAAGAATGAACACAGAGAGGTCCACAGAGAAGCAGAGCTTATGAAACGTGGACCCCTCAAATCATATCAACAGAAAATTAAAAAACAAAACAAAGAAGACAAACCAAATTTCTGAATTCTCTGACAATCGTATCTCTTTCTATTGTTTTTATCTCTTTCATTTGTTTTTAATTAGATTGGACTTTTTATTGCGTGCATCTAACATGATACGTTGGCTGTAAATAAAGCTAAACCCACGGAACACCGGTAAAGCTGCGGGTCTTTCTCGCGACACTCGCCGGCCGAGCGACGGGGTAAGGGAACACTGGCTTAGCCTTGGGCGGGAGGATCGATCGCCTATAGCTGCGATTATGATGTCGGGAAACATTAGCCTTTGGAAGCCATCTTGTTGACAGATAGATAGATAGATTGATATACTGGGAAGAAATTGAGTATTAAAGAGATCGGGAGAGAGATGGATGGATAGACAGATAGATAAAGAGAGAGAGAGAGAGAGAAAGAAAATGGGGAAGGGAAAGGGAGAGAGAGAGAGAGAGAGAGAGAGAGAGAGAGTGGGAAAGGGGGATGGAGAGAGATAAATGGGGAGAGAACGTATTACACTTATTTGCTTTAACAAATAAGAGTAATCGATTATTAATAAAATCATCTATAGAAATAAAAAATATTTTTGTAATAAACCAGTTACCTTTACTTTCTTCATCCATAAATGCATAATTTATTAAGATACACACAAAAGCACAAACACATACACCCACAAAACCACACACACACACACACCAAACAAACACCCCTAACACCGAAACACACACACACACACACACACACACAAATACTCACACACACACATATTTCTCTCTTTCTCTCTCTCTATTGCCTATTGGTGTACCAATAGTTTTGGGTTTGGCGATGCACCCACACCCCTCACCTGTTCCTGTTTTACTTTCCATTATCTCTTAAATTTGCTTTCAAAAGTTTTGAAACTAAGAAACAAAATGGAATGGAAAAGAAAAACAAAGAGAAATAGAACAGAATCGGACGCCTAGTTGAAAGCAAAAATTAAAGAAAATGAAATATTCTTGAGAGTATGAAAAAGAGAAAAAAAACTCGAAAATATATATAGGGTGACAGACAGAGATCACCAGGCACGGGTGATAAGCACTCGCCATCTTACGCAGGTGGGACTGTCGGTTCAATGAAAATATAATTGTGAAGGACCTATTCTAAGGTCATCTAACACCACGAGCCATATGGGATTACGCATACAACATTCGCGCTGCCTTTCTTTCTATATGACACGGAATACTGGTGATTCCCGTAAGTGGATTTCTTCTCTAAAGGCTGACTCACACCTTTGTGTTTTAAGCCAGGGTCTGTATAACGATCATGAAATTTGGAATCATCGTGGTGTAGTGGTTCTGCCTCTCGCCTTCCAACTAGAAGGTCGGCGGTTAGAATCCCATCTATGGCTTTAATTTCGTTCAGCAAGATATTTAGCCACCCTGTGCTGCACTTAACCCAGGGGAAAATGGGGTACCTGACAGAAGTTTATACCTTGGAATGCTTGAGCGCCTGAATGGCTTGCTCGACAGTTGCAGCCACGGTACCTACTATCAAGCGCAGTAGAGTATAGTAATTGTGCTATGTAAATGGATCTATCATTATTATCATTATTTGAAAGACCAACACAGGAATATGTAGCAAACACGCTTAGCTGACGCTTATTTATCTGAACGTTAAGCGCCAGCAATACGCCTTTAAGGTCGTTCAAGCGTGTTCGCCTATACTATTCGTTCATGGAGCGTCATTTGAATTTCAGCAATGCTCGGCAACCGCTGGCTATAAGTGCAAAGGTATAAATGGAGCCTTGAAAACCATAGTTTGCCAATTACACTTTGATAACTTTTTGGTAGTTTTAGTTTCAAGGTTGATGCTTTTAGGCTTATCCACGGAGTATAAATAGTTAGATTTCGGAAAGATAGACAGTTGCTCACATTCACTCTTGGTGTTGATTCGATGTAATATCTTGCACTAAAATGCGTGACTGCTAAAATGAATGATGGATGAAGTATGGTTACACACATAATTTTAAAAAATGAATAAAAAGATACACCAATTGCCAACAAAAATTTTACTTGACTATAAATGAATGTCTTCAGTAATCTAGTACTCTAACTATACTATCAATCGGATTTTTTTTCAGAAAGATCTATAAATATGTAAAATATTACAATACTCCCATATCTGCGCCTTCCACAAATACTTTCAAAAACCTAAAGACGTTGGATTACAGATAATGATATTCGATGTGCCTTTGCATCCCTACGACTTGAGTATGACCGATAAATGAAAAAAAAAAGATGTATATATTTCTGTTATAAAGTGTGACATTTCAAAAATGCATTTTGCTAATTACAACTGAGAAGTTTTGGGCACTTTTGGTTACAAGGTTGAGGCTTTTAGGCGTTTCCATAGAGAGAGAAATAGTTAGATTTCAGAAAGATAGACAATTGCTCACGTTCACTCTTTGTGTTGATTCGAAGTAATAACCTAAACTAAGTAGCACGACTACAAAATGAATCAAAATGGTTGCTATACGGGGAGAATCACTGTGAAATCGCGAGAAATAAACTAGGCAAAAATATATTCTTTCAAAAAGCTGGGAAATTCTGCTTTCCAGAAATATTGTATTGCATTTTATAATGTTGATATGCAGAATAATTCCGCCAGAATAAAAAAAAGATAGATTAAAATATTTAGTAATTCATTAACATATGCTACTTCCCTAGAATGAAGGGCTTCAGTAATTCAATACCCTACAATCAATGACAAGAAAATCGGATGATTTTATTTCATAAAGATTTTTGGATATGCAAATCATTGCAATACTCTTCGCCTTCCACAAATACTTTCAAAAACCAAAAGACGTTGGATTACAGATAATTATATTCGATGTGCCTTTTCATCCTTCCGACTTGGAGTAGGACAAACAATGTATATATTTCTGTAAAGTGTGAAATAAAAAAAGAAGAAGCATTTTGCCAATTACAATCGAGAGCTTTTTGGCAGTTTGGTTACAATGTTGAGGCTTTTAAGCATTTCCATAGAGAGTCGTGATAAAGATAAGGAATAGTTAGAAGATTGAAAGTTATAAAGTTTAATTGGTGTTCAAGTTAACATCTGAGGTCACTTTAAATTGATGTTTGGAACTACAAAGCTTTTAAGGTATATTTCGGATTTGTTGTAAATTATACGCATAAAGGTGAAAAGGAGTCACGTTCGGCTTGCGCTCAAGGAGCGTATGCCGAACGTCAGTCCGAGAGAGAGAGAGGGTGTGTGTGTGTGTGTGTGAGAGAGAGAGAGAGAAAGAGAGAGAGAGAGAGAGAGAGAGAGAGGGGGAGAGAGAAAAAGAGAATTTTAGTTTCACGCCGTATATCATTCAAATTCCAATATTTATGATAGGAGGAGATGAGAGAAAGAGGCCCGATCTTTAACGTCACCATCTGAAAGACACGACTGGGGATCGAACCCGTAGCGCAGGAACCAAAGTCATTTTTTACTGTCCCAAACAGCTTGATTACAGGCACTATGCTCATGCCATAAAAAAAAGAATGACCTGCGTATTTGCGCGTCCAGGGAGCGTTTACAATGTTAAAAAGAAAACGCTGGGCCGACGCAGGCTGAAAACACAGACGTGTGAGTCGGCCCTTACGACCTGATGCGATCATATGCGATCGGAGCCTCGTGCCGGCGATAGTACGACCAACCAATCGTACGATCATTGTGACAGCCTCATTTAAAATGTTAAGACTGACATTTAAAATGTTAACATATTCTCAACGTAAACTGAAATTTGATTGACATATCCACATATAGACATACCACGTCAAACGCAATGGGATACGCATGGTTAAGGCTACATAATCAAATCACTTAATTACATTTTATGTTCTATTGAATTACTCCAGAAAAGAAGACTTACTAATCATGTTTATTTCCTTGCCGTTAGTGCTGGATCTAAATCAGATACTGTGTTACTTCAATAATTGTCCTCACGTGCTTTAATCTTCCTTATATTTTCCAAACATTTATTTTATCATCATTTCTTGGAAAATATCATCAAAGGGCATGAAGGAAGTGCGTCATAATAATAGCTCATTTGATATTAGACAAGAAATTTAATCTGTAAATGTAATTTATTAAACATATTCGTTTTCTTTATTGAATATAGACAATATTCTTGCTCCCTTGTCGTACATTCATAAAAAAAATGTGTAAAGATTTACCCAAAATGCGGCATTAACACACTATCGAAAAAGAACCTTTGGCTAGATATGTTCAACTCATACAATCCACTGGAAATTTGACATATTTTGATCAAAAATTGTATAAAACATGTTCAATCTATGCTTGAAATTTGCAATTATGCCATATGTTGGTCATATTTCGACCAATAGCTTTGTGAACAGCATGTTGCCAAGCAGTGGAATTTTTAAAATCTTCCCTCATCTTTACTATCTTCGTCAGTTAATATAGAATGAGCTCGAATTGCCATTTGAATAGCATTCCAAAACAAATTTAATGTATGGTGATTGTATATAATGAGTAAGGTATGATCAGCAATCATTCAACGATTTGCATTCATAGCCAAAATGTGTCAATTGAATAATGAAATCATGAATACACTCTCTTTTTGCAGAAACACACGTTTAGCTGATGTTGAATTCGTTCGGAATGCTTTCGACTAACGCATATGTTAGCCTCTCCCCTCCTGCGTATTCCTTAGTTTTTAGGAAGATATTTCGAATATCAGGTGAACTGAGCACACGTTAGTTATGGATAAAAATGTGTAACTGGGCCTTATTAGGTCCCTAAACTTAACTTGCGTTAATAAGATAAAGTTGAAAAGATAAAGGAGCACTCAAACATTGCCTTTGCAGTCAACACGGGGCCCATTGTATATGCAATTTCAAATGCACCCCCTTTGACTGACGTTAAAGGTAGAATACTTCTTTTTCAGCGTAAAGTTTGACTTTCTAAGATTGTTGTGTTATGTTGAAGAGTATTAAATGTAAGAACTTATCACCAATCAATTAAGCACAAAGATTGGTCACGATAAGCGCATTTATAGTTATTCCAATAATAATTCTTTTATTCGGGTCTCGAATTAATGGACCGTGCGTTCAAAATCCCAAACAGCCGTTGACCTCTCGTTGACCAATAGCGCAAGCGTCTCTCTCAGTGCGTATTCCGCATGGTGTGGCAGTGTATTGAAGTGCACATTGTTTGTGCTCTTACAATGTTGTGTGTGTGTGTGGTAATACGCTACGGGTATCACGATACCGTTGGGGTCAAGATGAATTATGATAGAATAGATTTTTATTTGAATCAAATATTCTGGACTACATTCGACCAAAATACTTCATAGAGGTAATTATTTTGGCATATCCAAGGTACACAATAAGTTGTAAGCATAATCGTTATGTGTGCAAATGTAGTCTTCTACCTTTTAATGATTTCAGAATGCGCCG
Organism: Temnopleurus reevesii; assembly: GCA_036244855.1. Taxonomy (NCBI): domain Eukaryota; kingdom Metazoa; phylum Echinodermata; class Echinoidea; order Temnopleuroida; family Temnopleuridae; genus Temnopleurus; species Temnopleurus reevesii. The sequence continues at coordinate 5,736 of BQKZ01009877.1, read as the reverse complement.
ACGAGCAAACATGTAAGCGTCTACCTTGAACTTATGGAAGGTATTTTAAGTATCATATTCACTGAGCACAAATATTACCTATGAAGGCAGATTTTGTATCAAGGTAAGCCTGGGTCCTTTATAATCTTAGGTTTCCACTTAAGTAAATACAATAATATCACTATTTAAGTTAAATTGAGGCGTGCGAAATTAATTAGGGTATGTAATTAAAACTCATTTTTCGTAGGATCGTGAAGGAAGTCAAGAGCCTTTTCGTGTGACGTCACAGTCAGCCAATGTGAATTTGCAAACGCACATTTCGACATAAAGATATTGAAAACGTACGATGAAAGCACACACACCTTATTTTCATGTTGTGTTTCTACTGGTGAAAAATGTTTATACTTTCGGCATTTCAACTCTATTCATATCTACTGAAGATCAATAGGGGCTCCCTTAGGGAAAAGCTGACTCACACCAAAGAATCGTCGTTTGTTCGCATTTCTGCGTTGATTATGAACGTTGGACAGACATCGGCTATAAACAAAATTATGAAAGAGATAAGAGTGAGCTTTAAAACGTTCTTCCTGTCCCCTAACGCCGTAGATTGTTCCATGTGGTTTTGGGGATAGCCCTTTCAACAAGGAAATGTGTAAAGCTTTATTCCTTATATCACGTGTTTTTCAGTAAGGAAGTCATTAGAAATACCCATCTATCACATATTTTTAAAGAAAGGAAAGGAAAGTACTCGTCCTCCAGTGGAATACAAGATTTTAACTCTATTCTAAGTATTTTCTCGATCTGCACTAAAAAATTAACTTCTTTTCCCGAAAAATCTGGTAAGCGAAGGGAAGGGTTACCTCCCTGTCAGTTTCAGAAACTTTGACCGCCCACCCCCTTGAGCTCCCGACTCCTGAGACTGGTCTTGTTTGGCGGACAGAATTGAATAGAATGTTGATCCTAACTCGAGACGCATTCAGGGACGGTACTGAGAATCACCTCTAACAATTCAGATTGTTGTTTGATATGTAACTTCCTAAATACCTTACAGTCATACATCGAATACTGAATTATTAGGCTTATTATGAAGCAATGAATTCCTCCTTAAAGATTTTTCAAGGAGGCCTAGCTTCCCCTGAAAACACGGTTTTCGTAGATATCATGACCTCTTGTACGACTTCAAGTAGACACAGTTCCCCTTCAGCAGTGTTCAAACGGTGTTGTGAACGAGTTGCGAGTTGTACACAAGCTTTGCGAGCTCTAATTTGCCATAGCTTGCTTGACCTCGCGTGAATTTTGTCAATGTTTGATCCGTTGCGCATCAGTGATAAATGAGGCGACATAGAATTTACCATGATTGGTTTACGAGTGGTACGAGTTTTAAAGAACTTGATACATACATGTTACAAAATATTTGAGGATTGCAGCACCTGTGGCGTTTGTACCCCACTCTATGAGGGATCACTTCATTCAGAGTCAAACGCTCTATACCGACTAAGCTACTCACTGCTTTCGATCGATTACACGTAGACTCTATATGATAACACGATAACGGTGACTATCCATTTCCCTTAAAAATATATCAAAGTAGCCGATTGTGGCTAACGACAGTTCGAATTTCATTTATTTGTATTGCTAAACAATAGCGTATACGCAGCTCATATCTCATTCGTCTGGTTTTGGATTGAATTGCTGGTACGAACTTTACAACTGCCGCATCTTAAATACATTTTGTAATATTTTACACCTTCAAAGAAAGGTGCACTATTGCATCCTAAAAGATGATCCCATTGTTGCATTACTGTGTATCCTTAGATGTGCAACGATGCACCTTCTTTGTAGTGTGAACAAGCCATTGAATAATAATATGAACAATGCAAGTTTTATCCGAGTATTGATAATTTATCAACAGTTCATCATGAGAATGTAAAGGAAGTGTAGGTTTTGTAAATTTTGAGTTTCGCAGAATTATTGCGAGTTACTTGATTAGCTTCACGCGAGTTACCCCGAGCTCTGGCTAGTACACTTGTAGGGCAACTCGCACAGCTCGCTCGCTGCTCTCCACTACAACTCCCCAACGTAGGAACTCTGCCTGAGGCCCTTGAGACATAACTATTGATTGGTTCAATATCGGTCAATATGCGAATCAGGTCTCGGTCAAGAGGCTGCCGTGCCCAGGATAGAATTTGATGAATTTTAGATATCAAAAGGAAATGGTGAACTGGGAAATCGAAAAATAGTTAAAAGTAAGGAGAGTGATATCAAGTCTGTTACAGCGAAAACATAATTGAACATTTCCCCAATTTTATGAGCGTTGTCAAAAAAGAAGGAATGGAGCAATGAAGAGGAAATAGAAAGAAAGATTAGATAGGTAGATTGATGAAGAAATCATGGGAAAAGAAATGAACAAAATAAATATCATAGTGATGTATATATGAAGAAGGAGGAGAAAATGAACCACTGTTGGAAAATAAAGTTGAAAAAAAAAAATAGGATATGAATATAAAAAGAGCAGTTTCTAAGCTAAACCTGCGTGCAAAATTGTTATTAAAGCCGCTGATTTTTGTTATTAACATTTGTTATTATTTTTTTTTTATCATAACACCATTTTCTGTTATTAGACTTTGATCGATGACTAAACAGGTGTATGAAAACATACCTTTAATCATTACGTCACAATGCATTGTGACGTAATTATGCAGGACCTGAGGCGCAAGACGACGACACGACGGGTCAAGCATTCATCAATGAAACCTTTCCGCAAGTGCAGTCACACATTCGTGTTAAGGCTGGCTCTCGCATTTACGTTTATAACCAATGTCTGCCGAGCGTTTGTGATGCTTTGTAAACGTAGAAATATGAAGCGAAGACGCTTGACCGACGTTGAAGACGTTCGTCTAGCGCTCGACATTGGCGTTTGCTAAAACATGATATAATTCATTTCCGTAGAATTAAGTGTGTCATGGGATAATAGATCCGTACGTCATGCATCAAACTGTACGGACATAACGATCACAAGCCGTTTCCGATTTCAATAGCACTAAAAAGGACCATTGAATTGGCGTTCGACTTAATGTTACGGATTCTGTTTAAACAATGTTCCTCCGGAATTTTGTGATCATGGAGCGTCATGAACGCTGGGCAGACGTTGGCTATAAATACAAAGGTGTGAGTCAGCATTTGCTATCCAACATTATAATACCTAACGTTAATTGAATACAACAACTTCCAAATGCGTAGAAAGACACAGGGAAAGCGCTTGTCTGAGGTTGAATATGTTCACCGTACTATAGATAGTCATGCAAATTATGGAGTATTTGTGTCTACATGTGCAGTGCAGTGGACCATTTTTTGTCCGACTGGATGAAGTTCAAGGGTATCTTTTTTCTGAATTGCTACTGAACGCATTGATTATTAGATGAACATTGGCATGGACGAACTGGGAATTGGAATTTGATGTTGTTTGAAAGGATGTTGGACGAAACGGCGATTGGACTAAAGGATGATGAAAAACATTATGTTGGACGGTATAGCCGTTGGACGAGATGGTACTACATCAAAATATCGACCCACGATGATGGGGCATATCTTACAAATGATTCAACCCATGCCAAACAGACGTGTAGGAGAAAGAGGAGGAGATTGTTAGGAAATTAGGTTTTATTGTTAGGCTGGACGATTAAAGCAATTCTCACAACATCTTGCCCTCCTTCTCCCATGACCTCGTAAGATGGAGGGCAGATGCTTCAGGAACGGTGTTACGTCTGAATAGGTTAAATGGCTTCAAGGGTATCTGAAGGAAAGAAAAATTGCTAATTGGCATTATACATAAAATCAATCCACATAAACATCCCATGGCATTAAAAAAATGTGTTTTGCTTTCCAAATAATGAATTCTTAAATCTAATTAATTCTCATGAATAATGTAAAATTAACATATATAAAGTCTAGTTCCAACAATCGACACGGTGGGACGAACAAACAAAAGTACGCGCACGCATAGCTAATAGGCTCCGAGCTGTGTATTTACTTCTAACACCTTGAATGATAATTCCCATTACGTAGGATAAATCTATTAATTTTCTGGTTAATATCCACTTAAACAGTATATAAATCATTATCATTATTATTATTATTTTATTCTATTTACCTATTTTGTTTTACGTCAGATACCTTTTAAAGAGGATGTATTGTGATTTATAATATTTGGAATGCATGAGGTTTGTATGGAGTTAGGCTACTGTAAAAGTGTGGGTGCAACCCCTCCCACTCCTTCTCCTCTCCCTGTGCATTGCATATAAACATTTGATTGAAAGTAGGTAAGTGTTTGACCGGGAACGGAAAATTAAGAAAAATACGTATTAATAGGTGAATAAAAACAATATCTAAGTTAATCTGTTAACTACTGAATTCAGTAATTCCCATATACTTTGTGGAGGGACTACTTGGTCCACGTAGTCAGTGGATTAAGTTAAAAAATTAAGTCTGATAGTAATAGATCCAATAGTAAACATGAAAAAGATGAAGAATATAATCTCATGGAACCATTAAAAGGCCGACTAACACATTTGTGTCTTGAGTTAACCAAACGTTAGTCCACCGTATGACCTGCGTCTTTGAAAGTCAATGGAGCGTTTTTGATTGTCAAATTGCTTAGCTGACACAGGCTAAAATCGCAAAGGCGTGAGTCGGCCAATTGATGAACAATTATTCGAAAACAGCTTGTTTTATTTGTCAGCTTTTCTTATTACACGTTTACAGCAATTCCGAATGGAAAATCGGGTCTGAGGCAGCCAGACGGCCTCCGAGGCAAATGCGAGAAATACAACACAATGCTCCAGTAAATTTAAGCAATATCGCGTAATTTCCTGAATAAATTCAATCAGAGTTAAACGCCGTTCGCGTAGTGTTTTCATTAACCTTTTGCGTACAAGCAACCAAGGATCGTGGTGATAAGGAAATGCAATTAATGTTGCCTTACTAGAGTTCAATCTTGACATGACATGAAATGAAAGTATAAGATGGAGAAGAAGGGGGAGAAGAAGAAGAATAGGAGAAGGTAGAAGAAACATAAAAAAGACCAAGAAGAAGTGGAAGTAGCTGAGCAAATTCTGATGATCCGTTTAAAGCCTATGTATAGTTTTGGTAAAGATTAAGAAATGTGAATTTTTGTGATGTTTTATCATGACATATATTTCTTATACACATTTTGAGACCATAGCATATTTTTTACGAACTGATTCGTTTGAAAATTTGAATTTGACCGTTAAATTATATTTAGCGCCCTCTCTTGAATATAACAATATTTTGCTTGTTATCGGGCATATACAAAGTAAGTTATATTTCCGAGATTTGATTAACAATGATAAAAAGGTATACACAACAATAAAATTCAGAATTTTTCATCCAATTCTGTGCATGAGAAGTTGTCCTTTATCAACAAAATAAATTATTGAAATAGTGTCGGGGAACACGACACTGAAATATTTTGCACATTAAAGGTTATAGCTTTTCCAAAACTCATTCATTTTTCGCATAATCTTTTGTGCAACATGTTCATGATACTATATTTCGTTTTATATACATGTAGATATGAAGACAAAATTTGTCGATAAAAATATTTGCTTTTACCAAAACTTTACTTGGGCTTTAAAAGTTATGAATTTGGGATTTACACCTCTAATTGGCTTCGTGAGTTGGCAACCTACAGGCACAAAATAGCTACAAACATGGAGAACTCGCCATTTACTTTGTACA
>BQKZ01009875.1:14630-28699 GCA_036244855.1 Temnopleurus reevesii | reverse complement strand
CTTTTAACCGGTTTGAGGTTATCATATTAGTTTTCCCTTGTCTACACAAGTCACGTTGTGCTTTGTTTGTAACATTATTATTTTAATCATTCATTTTTCCAAATTGAAGTTCTTTGCAAGTACTCGATATTCGCTTTAAGGTAGTGACCAAGGTTGTGTTTCATAAAGCTGGTCATAGAGGTACCAAGAACTCTACGCATGACTGGTGATCCTTTCTCAGTTACTAACTCAGTGAAATACGGGTTTTGGGGGGTGAAATATCTTCATGAAACACAGCAAAGGTCACGAAATTTTGCTGTTTGGGAAATGATGTTCGTTACCTGGGATGAAAAGTTTGAGATGCCAGACTAAAAATTTGCCACCTCGGACGCAAAATTTGCTTCCTTGGTCACCATGGCCCCAGTCAAAGGGCACAAACTTTACGTCCATGGTAGCAAATTTGAGTGTCTTGGAAGGCTAACTTCACATCCCAAACTTTCAATTTCATGAACTGGACTGTGTTTCATAGAGCTACTCATAGAACAAACGTACAACCTATGTTCAACTGACCGCTGACCCTTAAAACTCATTAGCCCGTATTCCGATAGCGAGGTTTAACTTAACCCAGGTCTACATGTAAGTCATTGTTATTTAGACTCTTGGTTTAACTTTTCAATAGCCCGGGTCTAGATAACAATGGCTTAGTCCCGGGTTAAAGTTAAACCTTGCTATCTGAATACGGGCCAGTAAGATCTATGTTATCATTGAGTTCCTGAAAGAGTCACCAGTCGTGCGTAGAGTGGTGCATAAATTTAGAAACAGGTTCCTAGTTGCCAACTTCACAGCACAAATTGCCTGTTATTCAAAATAATAATAATAATTATGATTTATATAGCGCCTTACCGGTTCCTATTGAAACTGACCAAAGCACCTCACAATATTATTAACCGATCATTGTATTCATACATGTAGCAGGTCGCCTGTTAGGCACGCACTGCTAAACCAACTGTTGGGTGTACTTCTGAGCCACCATACACTGATCTGGTTGACTGGCTTGGAGACAGGATTCAAGCTTTTCTTGGCACATCAATCACAAAGTTGACATATTTTTATTGGTTTGACCCTCCAGTTGAACTATTCAAGATCTGTTTTGGGCCTCATTCTCATTAGAAAAATTTGGCACATGTCAATGTATTATATATTTATAGACAGTCTGTATAGGTGGATCAAGGATTTGTCAAGGGGGAGGGGGAGGGGGGTAAGGCATCGTAATGGCGGATACTTCCCAGCTGATACCATTTCAAAATGCGTTAATCAAGAAACAAATACCATGGCTCTCTAAGTGCTGCACTCAACCCAGGTGAGGTGAATGGGTACCTGGCAGGAATATTTATTCCTTGAAATGGCACATTCTCCTATGGTGCTAATATGTAGGGGTGAGGCCTTTTCATCCCCCCCCCCCAACCCAATCTGCCTTATCTGGATTTGAGACTGATCCACATGAAAAGTGATTAAAAGCCATAACATAGCAATCATCCTCTTTACGGAGGATGTCTCATTTTGTATCAATTGGGCAAGACAGTAGACTGCCCCAAGGTGGTAAAATATGGTCTTATTGTTGTGTCATGAGAATGTTCAATAATTACAGGGGTTATAACTTTGAAAGCATAATTTCATCAATGATACCAGATTCATATTCATATATATTTATACACCAGTCTTATGTGCAAAAAAGATACTCTGTAAGCCAGCACTGCTCGATTTAAACATTATTAATCGTGCTAACAAGTGGTACCACAGGCATTATATATTCGAAAAGTGTGAATGAGACATGTTCCATTGACACAATAACAGTCCTCTTTTTGGATCACTCTTACATGTACTTTGGCAATAGAAAAGCGATTTCTTGTGTCATCTGGCGCATTTGGCGACGCCTATCTTCGTATCTGTTGCACAGGCCACATGGCTACATTAGTATGACTACAGCTGAAGGCTGGTTGGATAGCTTCATTTGTTTACTTGCTCAAAAAGTGGGGCACCTGGCGAGGCAGAATATCTAACTCTTACATTCTTTGGTATGGCCTGGTGGACATTTGAACCCACAACTTTCCTGTCACAACGCAGATCTATGCTATAATCACCGAGACACACAATCAGAGGCATGTAGCGTATAAGATACAATTAACCTTACAATAAATTTAAACTGTAAATCTATGGCAAAATTTGAATCATAGACATACAATTTATTGTAACTCATTTATTTTAACGACCCCTGGTATTACTTCCATGGTGGAAAAGTGAGCCATCAATTTAACCCACAACCTTCCACCAATAGTAAAGCGATTTTTCTACTAGGCATATAATATCTAGTTTTACTGTGATGAGAATGCAGGCAGGAATTTGAACCCAGGACCCAACATCCAATAGGCAGACGCTCAAGCCACTAGAGAGAACAGTTATCCATTTATAAATTGGTAGGAACACAGATAGGGTATTGAATCTATGACCTTGCACTACTATCCAGTTGCTCTTGCCACTAGGGCACAAAACCAGATTTTAGTTTAGTGAGAATGGGATATTTGAGGGCTGGCCGAGTAGGAAAGGCATGGACAGCTCTCACCCACAAATAGGTCAACAGGAAAAGAGAATAGGTTTCACAAGTTCATGTTTAACGGCTCGATACACATAAAAACTAGCTACCTCATACTTGCCATAAAAATTATGAAATATAAAGAGTACTGAGAAATTAAGCAGTGATATTGTACACGCGAACAAGGCACTCTCACACAAAGTTTGGCAACAAAATTCCAATAAATGCAATTCATTAAATTCATGGTAACAAATGTTCCTTTTCCATGAAGTTTTCCAACAAAGATCATTCAATTAAATTGAATTTGAATTTTGATTTATTATCCAAAAGCCAATTGAAACTGTACAACAAATGAGGCTTTACTAAAAAACTAGAAAATAGCATGGCTGTTCTTTAATAGAGTCTGGCACCTTTAATTTCACGATGACAATTGTCTTGTTGTCTTAAAAGATTAACAACTTAAATTATACATTAAAATTACCATTGTCATTTTGAGTACTTGAACGCCATGAGCTCCCAGCTGAGGCGAGGACCGGTGCTATACAAGAGGCCATGCATCCTCCTTATCATAATGTGGATAAGGTAAAGAAAAACCAATAAACCTTTCAAAATGACCTTTTCACATGAATAGGGTCAGTGAAAATGGGGGAATATATATTTAGGTTGAATGGTATGCAGGATTTAGGAAGGGGCTCTGGCCAACAGGGTAGTGACAGGATGACACGGTCACCAAGTTTTCCTTGACGTTACCCCCTTCCTCATAACGAAAGAGATTTCAATTCAGACATGATACAGGGTGCTGCATGCCATCCTAAATTCATACTCTTTGCACAATAGGTTCAAACATGTCAATATTCATTTCTCATAGAGCAGCAATATGTTGCTTATTCTCCCACCTCTAAGAAAGAAAACAAATTAACTTGTGTTAATTGAAGATCAAGACAAAAAAAAAATTACCAAATTTAACAGGTACATACATGAACTGTATGTGGAGCAAAACTTCAGAACATTTCACAAATCATCATCAAGAGTCAACACGTTTACAACTTAGGTTCTTGAAGAAGACCTCCACCGTGAGCAGAAGCAACAAGTGAATTGGACAAAATAACTAACTTTCCTCTCAGTTTTCACATATGAGCTAATCTACACACAAAAGAAAGTAATTTCCCTGTAGATTAATTGAGAAGGTGTGACATACGTTCAAAATTTGTCAGCATAAGACGGAAGCGAGTAACATTTGTGCTCATACAGCTATTAGCGAGGTTACGCACCGTCAACACGAACGGCAAAATCGCTGATCAATACCTTTTCGACCCGTTTAGGTCGACTTCGCTGGTTGCCAGTGACAACAGCGGCGAAGAGCAGAATTCTACAACGGTTTTTGCTCAATCCCGGGTCCCTCTTAGATGCAGGAACGTAGCCAATCAGATGCAGCCAAGCGTATCATGTGCCTATTATGAAAATCTTTGGATTTCAGCGTGAAAGCTCGATTCCTGACGTCACACTCAATTTGCATACTGCTGTTGAGCGACAGAAGTTAAGAGCAATGGAGGGACTAAGGACGGGTTAGCAACAACGCAGGAATCTGACGAATTCTCCCGTCGTTGAGCCGCTCCGTTGTCGAGCGTAAACTCCCTAATGTAAGTGCTTGAACGGGAGTTGATTGCTTAGTCCATCACCTTCATTCCTCCTGCTCACAGTGATTTTTTTTTGCATTTTGAATGAGGTAATTACAGACATCCATACATATTGGTAAAAGATGGTTAATATGTTTGAATACGGATCAAGCCTCGATGATAAGCAAAAGGAAAAGCTTTGGCCAACAGCGTAGTGACAGGATGACACGGTCACTAAGTTTTCCTTGACGTTACCCCCTTCCTCACGAAGACAGAGATTTCAATTCATGCATGCATCTTTACGGTGCAAAAACTCAGGATATAAAATCTAACACTTGTCAGTTAACAAGCTATCTGAGCGAAACAGAAAAGTGTGAAAACCATATTACCGTAAACCTCTACAAAACTGAGAAATCTTGAGTTTATGGATACATACAGGTAGCACTGATATGGGGAGTTAATATTTGTTACATGTATGTCACATCACCGAAACGAGTGTTCTATTCTAAAAGATGAAACCTCATTTGATCCCATAGCTGTATTCCACAACTGAGTAACTCCCTTTGAATGACATTATAATAATACACAACATTTATATAGCGCTTAATACGAAGTGTTTCTAAGCGCTCTGTGCATTATTACCCGGCTATAGCATGGCTACCATTCGGTGTTCACTGCATTCAAGGAATTTCTTCCTACCGGTACCCATTCACCTCACCTGGGTTGAGTGCAGCACAGAGTGGATGAATTTCTTGCTGAAGGAAATTGACGCCATGGGTAGAATTCGAACCTACATGTATGACCCATGCATTGAAAGGGGAGAGTCAGAACCACTACACCACGACGCCTCCACACACATTGCAGTTTGAATACCAAAATGGTTGCCTTTGAACATGATCGAGATGCTATTAAAACAGAATTTATATTCTAAACATTCTGGATTATAGAAGCATTCTGTAACAATGAAATATTGAGATTTTCACATAAACTTTGGCAGAATTGTTGCTCATTTTGAATATTGGGGCACATAACATTGGTTCTATATTGACGACAATCTTGATATGGTCAACATAGCCGAAATCTAGACAGTTCTCACAACGTGTGTCACAAATAACCTTGTTAGACTTTTCAAACTTATTTAAGCGATGATGCATCAAGGGCAATGTTCTCACTTGCATTCTGAAACTCCATGAATTTTCACAAATTCATTCCATAGATATCTCTTGTAAAGTTCAAGCATATCAAAATTTCATTCAACCAAAAAATTGGCAGATTCTGAAAGTTTGGAAGAGTCTGAAAACTGGATAGTCAGGTAAACAAGATGAAAAAATATACAGTCTGTGGGGTATTGCTAGAAATTGTAATTGATCGCAAATAAACTGAAATAAGTTACTAATCAAAATGCGCATTTTCATTAGTGCTAGGTCTTAAACACGACGTGCATGAAACACTTTCATTTTTGTTGGCGCATGCCGATCAACTGCAACTTGCAATTGGTTGCAACTTTCTAGCAACCCGCCCTATGCGTGTTACTTACTTCTAGCAGTAGATTGTAGTGAGAACAGTGTTTTTAATCTCATTTCACTCAGACGCATCTGTATTTGGCTTATAACTCAATCCATTTAAGCAATCATATATGACATCATTGTCTATTAAATTTAATAGAAAAGGATGGAGAAAGGGGGTTCAGTTTAAAGATAGAGGCAGGCAGAGGGTCCGGATAGAGAGAGGAATGAGGATAGAGGTTGTTCTTAAAAAAAACACGAAAGTTTGCCCAAGCCTTGCTTGACATAGCAGCTAGTGATGGATGCAACCTGGGTTCCAAGTAAGGTGTTCAATTGTCAGTTTAAAAAATACTACATACACTGTAACTATGTTCATTGGCAAAAAATATGCATACATTTTCATCATTAGTAAACAGGGAAGAAGAGATGAGAAGAAAGGTACAAACAGAAGCGCAGGTAGGAAGAAGGAATTCTGTATTAAAAAAGTAAGGAGGGAATACAGAGAAAGAAAGAAATTGTAGAGAAAGAGGGAAGGAGTAAACGAGAGAGTGAGGTAGAGAGAAGCAGAGAGAAGGGAGAGTGAGGGAGAGAAGTTAGAGAGGAAACAGAACAAGACAACTGCTGTACACAATGTGAGTGAAGTACAAATTTCTTGACCTTTTTTTATCATACAAAAAACATACGTACACATCTTTCCATTTTTCCATTCAGGTATGTCACCAAGAACCTTTAATCCAAAAAGTTTAGAAAATGACATGCTTTACATCTAGACTGTAATTGAATTAGAAGGCGTATCTCAAATCGATAATCCTACAGGATTAGCATGTACATATTATTGACAACAGATGGCAGTATGCCACTTTATGAATGATACACCATGACCATTGATCTAAATCTACACATGCACGCATTCACCGAGGAGGCAATGAAGAGGCTAGCCTTCTGGAAGTTGATAGCATGTATTCACTAGGTAATACATTTGAATTTGAATAGTAATAAAGCTGAACCAAATGCATTATTATGGGAGAAATCATGAAAACAATAGATATTTTGTAAAGTGCAAAATGCAAATCATTCCGGAATATGTATGAAGGTGGGTTTTCTAATTGATTGAAATTGATGCATGTTTCTTCCAAATGAACATAGTTACCTGGTATTTATATATCTGTAAGCGACAATTTAACTTGAAATCGAGTTTGCATGTTTGTTGTTATGTCGGGGAAGCTTCTGGGAAGCTTTGGGGTTGTTAAAAAAAGCTTTCTTTAATAGAGTACACATAAAATCTAAATTTATTAGTAAAACCGACTACTCAATGCTTTCATTACAAGTAAATGATTAATGTTATCATCTTTACTCTCACTTTTGTTCGGCTGTTTCATTCACATTTTACATGTAATTTACACCTCATGCATATTCCTGATGTCCCTATTGTCATGTTTATAAGAAGAAAACATGCCAAATATAAGTAATCGGAAATAACTTTCAGTGGTCAGACAACATGAATAAATGAATAAGTATTAGCAATGGTTTGCGGCAGATTTTAAGTTTGAGCCAGGTTTTAAATCGAGCCACCAAGTTGTTGCTGTATAGTTATGCAATGTGTGAATACATTGTTTATTATGCAAATGTGATTCATAACTGTCATGGGGGATCTTTAATTAGACGAGCGTATTGTCAGTTGTCATCTTGAGCCTGTTAATTAGTTCAGTAATATATCTTGGCACCTTCTCAACACATTCATGTCACCTCTGGGGGCTCACGAGGTTATGCAAACCACGTTCATATGCTTGTCAAGCGGCATTCTTGGTCCATGCATCTAGTAAATACAGTCAAACCTGTCTGTAAAGACCACCCAAGGGAGTCAAGAAAGTTTGTCTTTATTGACAGGTGGTCTTTCTATACAGGTGGTCGCTGAAGCAGTATTGTCAGTTGTCATCTCAAGCCTGTTAATTAGTACAGTAATCTATCTTGGCACTTTTTCAACACATTCATGTCGCCTCTTATGCAAATCACGCTCATATTCTTGTCAAACTGCGGTCTTGGACCATGCGTCTAGTAAATACAGTCAAACCTGTCTGTAAAGACCACCCAAGGGAGTCAAGAAAGTTTGTTTTTATTGACAGGTGGTCTTTCTATACAGGTGGTCGCTGAAGCAGTATTGTCAGTTGTCATCTCGAGCCTGTTAATTAGTACAGTAATCTATCTGGGCACCTTCTCAACACATCCATGTTGCTTCTGGAGGCTCAGGAGGTTATGCAAACCACGCTCATATTCTTGTCAAGCCGAGTTCTTGGACCATGCTCTAGGACCCAAGGGAGTCAAGAAAGTTTGTTTTTATTGACAGGTGGTCTTTCTATACCGGTGGTCGCTGAACCAGTATTGTCAGTTGTCAGCTCAAACCTGTTAATTAGTGAAGTAATCTATCTTGGCATGTTCTCAACGCATTCTGGAGGCTCTGGAGGCTCAGGAGGTTATGAAAACCACGCTCGTAATAACAACAATAATAATACTACACAACATTTATATAGCGCTTAATACAAAGTGTTTTTAAGTGCTCTGTGCATTATTACCTGGCTATAGCATGGCTACCATTCAGCACTCACTGCATTCAAGGAATTTCTTCCTACCGGTACCCATTCACCTCACCTGGGTTGAGTGCAGCACAATGCGGATGAATTTCTTGCCGAATGAAATTGACGTCATGGGTGGAATTTTAACCTACGACCCTCGGATTGAAAGGCGAGAGTCGGAACCAATATACCATGCTCATACTTGTCAAGCGGAGTTCTTGGACCATGCGTCAAGTAAATACAGTCAAACCTGTCTGTAAAGACCACCGAAGGGAGACAGAAAAGTGGTTCTTTCACAGCAGGTGGTCTCTATAGAAAGGTTCATTCATATGTAAATTGCATTATATGGAGTCAAGAAAGTCTTTATTGACAGGTAGTCTGTCTATACAAGTGGTCGCTAAAGCAGGTTTGACTGTATATGACGCCGTGGTGTAGGGGTTCTGACTCCCGTCTTTCAACCCAAGGGCCGTAGGTTGGAATCCCATCCATGACGTTAATTTCCTTTACCAAAAACTTATCCACATTGTGATACACTCAACCTAAATGATGTGACTAGGTACAAAATTCTTTGAATGCAGTGAGTACTAAGTGATATAGCTATCAACATTGTGCTGCACTGCACTCAACCCAGGTGAGGTGAATGGGTACCTGGTAGGAATATTTAATTCCTTGAAATGCCAAGTGCGCTGGTGGCTGCCCGGCTAAAGTAATGATGCTCATGCCATCAATAACAATTTTATGAAACATAACCCAGGAAATACGGCCCCTTTAAGCCAAAAGAATTCTGCTTCAAGATCCTACTAATAAATGTCTAGGCCCCATATATCATTGACAAACTCATCATCAATCTTCAACACTGTGCTGAATACATGGACATATCACATATAAATGTTCAAAAGGTTATGTAAATCACATTCATATTCTTGCTTGCAAGATTCCTGGGCAGGATGGGGAATATGGCCCCTTTAAAACCATAGGCATTCTGCTATAAAACCTGCTAATGAATATGCCTGGGCCTCAAATATCATTGACAAACTAAGCAATCTTGAACACTGTCCCAAACTGCTAATTAATCACAGTTAGAATCAAGGCCCCTATTACAAGGAAAACTTGGTAGAACATCACAAGAAAATCTTTCCTTATTTGGAGATCTGATGGCAGTACGGTGGAAAAAATTACCATGATCTATTCAATTTTACATCACACCAAAACTAGAGGCTAAGTTTTTGGAAAGTATAAAAGCAAAAAAAGCAAAATAGTCCAGGCCGCAGCCTGTTTTTGGGGCCAGCTAAGGAGCCAAATAATGTTTGAGCCGGGCGCACCCTAAGGTAGAGTAAAAGGAAACTTGGGGCCAGGCCACGATTGCTTATGTATATAAAGTTCATGAAATATCAATTAGTGATTTCATTACCCTACCTCCAGACTTTTTTTCTTTAATATACTGAGGTACATGTACAGTATGTAGGCCTACATTTTTTCTCTCTCAATTTGTAGGAGGTGGTTTTGGTGTTCCCATTCACTATGTTTTTAATACAGTATCTTCTGTGGATTACTACTACCTTGAGGAAAATTAATAAGACCCATGTTATTTTCAAAATATGAGGCTCAATGGACGATGGACGAGTCATAAACAAACTTTGTCTTCTTCAGGTTTTGTCTATTCAAGGATGACATAAAAAGCTCACTGGCCTCAAAATGGCATTGACATCTGAAACTGATTAAGCTAGAGTTTTCAGATTCACGCAACTTATCATGATATTCTTAGAGTAATCATATCATCAAATACGTGGTTAAATTGGCTCAAAATGGCAGCCAAATTAAGGTGGACTGTCTCAATCGTCCCCTGGACGATGTTTATCATGTCGATCTGCCAACGTCATGGGAAACATCAATCTGAAGATATTTCTCTCTCACTCGGCCCCAGACCCGACCAACTTCCCTCCTCTGTAATAGCACGTTCACTATCTCAACGCAGCAGATTCATAGAAAGCACGTCTTCTCATCATCTTGAAGATTTCAAATGGGTTGTTTCATCATAAATTTAAAGGGAATTTATTCAGAAGCGCAGGATCAAGCACATCTAACCTTGATACAATCAACATACTTCAAATTTCGTTTAAACTTAATAATCATATCAAATTTCAATCATTCATGTTATTATATTTGTATTTCTTAGTGAGCTGCATAGGTAGATTTCATATCACAAATGATAGAGGCTCATTTTTTTTAAATATAAAATGACAGCAATATGGTAAAATTCAACCTTTTCCCTCGTGATGATATAAAGATTATCTTTAGAATGGAACATTAAAAAAAATCAAAATTAGCAACAGATTTTGAAATATTTCTTCTTTTTGTTTCAAATTCCTCTTTACTCATCTACATTCCATATGTTTGAACACAACTTCTATAATTAACATGGTATAAGATTCAAGATATCCCTTTTCCCTCTTGACAGAAAACATATTGTCTGCGGAATAATCCATTTGCAGCATGGCAAATTGGCAACAGACTTCCTACAGCATTAAAAATAGTGTGCATGTAGACAAGAAGACGAATACAACAAATTAATCTTGTAGATTGCCATCGTTATCGTGAACATATTTTCGGTATTACCTGCTTAATATTTCAAACATTACTCAGATTCTAAAATTCTTCAGGTATCGTGATGTTGATGTTTGCAATTATTTAGTACTGGATGAATTATCACATTTTCTTGTGTTCATCTCTGTTTAATCTTGAGGAAAAAAGTATAGATTGTTAAAAGTCAGGACGAAGAAATTCATGTGAAACGAGCTATAATGTATTCACAAATTGTACATGCATTTAAATATAAATGTGTAAATAATTGGAAGATGATTCTAACGTATATTCTGGCATACCGGTTCTTCTAGTATGAATATCACAACCAAAGGCCAACAAGTCATCACTCCTACATGACAGTCTACAGTGGTGTTGTTTACCTACTGCTTTCAGCGCTTTGCAAAGGGCATTTCCACTTCATTCTTGTCAGCAATTTGAAATCCCATTGATTTTGCATGAGAGGTGGTCTGCTGGTGGAAAAAGTATGGTGCAAATGTCGATTTTTGTTCTGCGCAATAAATAAGCTATTTCTAGGTTGATTCTTTAAAAACAAAGTATGAATTATATTTGAGCCACGGTAAACCCTAAATTTCAAATTATATCAAAAAGCCTGTTTTTAAAAATTGGCAATCTAAAAATATGACAGTATTGACAAAGAGCAATAAGACTGACATATGTGAACTGAATCATTACAAACGATGTCATCTTCAATTGGCTACATGCAGGTGTAATTAGAAATAAATTGAGCATCGTAATATATTATCTAAATTGGCAATGCATCATATTCAAGCCAGTCCGCTACTGTATTAATGCATTCTTAATTCGCTCCAAGGCTGCGGCTATTGAGAAACAAGCATGGCCATGCACAGAGGGGTTTTTAATGCATCATTAAATATGATAATAACTATTCATCCTGCTTCAATGTGTGCGCTGGGACAGATAGTTCAGACTTGGAGGACTACAAAGGGGGATATTACGCCGATATGCTGAAGAATTCACCCCTTTAGAATATCGTTGACAAAGCCTTTTCAACTATGATCCTGAACTGGATTTATAGGAGATAGATCAATGCAGTGATTTATTAGCATACCACGAAAATTTGTGAAAAGATTGAAATATGATTTCAGTACTATTCAGCACTATTCAAGTCTTTTTGAAAAAAAAATTATCATTATTATTATTATCATTTCATTCAGCAATTTCAAATACACCATTTTAACGGCTGCATCCCTTTCTATCCAATCCAATTTGTGAAAAGATTGAAGAAAAGATTTTCAAAAAAGACCTACCCATACATTTGCAGGTATATTTCTTTCTTCTTCTTTAACAGCTGCATACAAAAGCAATATGTCTACATAACTGAAAGACAAATTGGTACCCATGATAGAAATGACTTTGGCCTACATTTTATGACCATGATCGCTCTCAACCCTAGACTTTATAAGGTGGCCCACAAAAACTGGAAGTCAAATGATCCTTGATTTCCAAAAAATATGAAATAATAAGGAACAATACACACCATATTTACATTAAACTAGTTGGTCGCCACTGTTTTTTGTTAGTTTGTCTATATATATTTACTTGTTTTCCTTCTTTTTCTGCATCTTATGTAACGGGCAATAATCTTTCCGTAATCAGAACAATGTGCGCTAAGAAACATCCGCATTTCGCACCTTATAAATGTTATGTATTAGTACCAGTGTATTCCATTTTAATCAAGGCAATTAAAAGCCAAACCCTACATTACCCCTGACCGCAATGCCCATTTAATTGGTTGTTTGTTTCTTACCATTTGCACAAGTAATAATATCAGCAAATGTTCCCAATGTACATTTGTGCCCCGATTAAAAAAATATAAAAGCAGCAGTTTTATTTCTGCTATAATTTTGTGGTGCTGGCCCCGCCAGGGTTTCCACTCTGTACAAAAGACAAAACCACACACATAAACCTCATATAAAAATGCGCGGTACCAAAATGGCAAATGTATCCTTATGCCATAAATGTTTCTCCTTATATTCTAATGTAAAGGCTTGCATCATTTCCGGGTGTACAAGATGATTTCATCTAAAAGTACAAGGACCTAAAACAAAACATAAAACATCACTCAAATTCATGCCACGTTTCTCTCCATAATCTGTGCTGTAGCCTAATTGCCATGACCC
Organism: Temnopleurus reevesii; assembly: GCA_036244855.1. Taxonomy (NCBI): domain Eukaryota; kingdom Metazoa; phylum Echinodermata; class Echinoidea; order Temnopleuroida; family Temnopleuridae; genus Temnopleurus; species Temnopleurus reevesii. Next base: position 15,694 of record BQKZ01009875.1, on the reverse strand, counting down.
ACTTTTAGAGTGGCGCATACCACAGACAATAAACAATACAAGAATGGATTTCATCAATGGCCACCAATCCGACTTCCATACTAAAATTTCTACAATTAGGCAAATAACTCATGCCAGATTTCAATTTCCATGTACACTTCCAATGTAGATGTATGTGATATATTTGGACAAGTGTAGAAAGAGAAGGAAGAGAATAATAGAAAGTATAATAGAATTATTTCATAAAAATGATGAATAGATTAATATAGCTTTATTTTGTTAACATCTTTACATTAACATTTAGGCTACATCACACCTGCACTAGAAAAGTTGTCAACTTACAGATTGCTACATGTCCTATACTAAATTTCAAGAAATATCTTGAACATGGTAACTCTATTTTGCCCATACTTTCACAGTATGCATGCATACAGGGAATAATTTTCTTCGTATTGCGTTAGAATTTGCTATAATATGCATTTTAGCAAGATTGGTATACAAATAGTAGGACACACATCTGCTTTGTTGAGCAACTTTTTATCAGAAGTGTACAGTAAAGAATTAAAAATGGTTCCTCAGTGTCTGAAACTGCCAATCAAATGTAAAAAGTAAGATTGTTCCCTTGCATTTTACTTCATATTTTTGGCAGCATATTGACATCTGCAAACAGACTGGAGAAAATGAATGATTGTTTAATTCAATGACATATGACTCAATAGTCACTAAACATCTACTGTGGAAATGTCAGGTCAAAGGTCACCAAAACATCCCACCAATCTCTGTCTGCTTTTATTTGGGAACTTTCTCATCATGAAAAAATGTCATATTTTTGAGGGGACAAATATTGTCTTTTAAGGAAAAAAGTGCCATATTTGGGGGAAATAGCAGCTGGAGAACATGGGAAAATGAAAAGCAAATAAATTCGGAGTGGTGGGTAGTAACAGATTCCTGCTGGTTCTCAGGCTTGCACTGTGAGCAAAAGGGACTAAGGCAGAAGACAAAGTAAACAACTTCCCCTTAAGAATTCACAATAGATAGATGCACGCAAAGGAAATTTCCTTCCCTCTTTTAATCTGATAATTGTT
>BQKZ01009872.1:16200-36658 GCA_036244855.1 Temnopleurus reevesii | reverse complement strand
TATGCCTTTATCCATCTTTTCTTTCCGACATACCCCAAGATGTAAAACGACAGAAAATTAGCTATTTGGACAGCTTTATCAAAGACAAAGTACGGAATTCACAAAGGTGGTGTATTTTATTCCATGGTCTAAACCTGGTTAAAGAAAAACGGTTTGGAAAAATTTAAAAAGCGTAAATGACCACTTTTCTGTGTTTGCACTTTAATCAAACGCATTAAAGGCCATCGCCCACTTCACGACCTTCCATCTTACGGCATTGAAACAAATTTTGCAATTACTGAAGCAAGTTCATGATCTCACGATGACGAACTTGATGAAGTATAAAGTATTGAGTACTTTGCCATGAGACAACATATTATAGTGTGTTTCAGTATTTGCAAAATTCATCGCAAGGTTAGTAAGACTGAACCCTGGGGCCGATTGCTCGAAATGGTCTTAGCTATCCTCTTCATGCTAAGGCGTCTTAAGTTCTTGCGCCATCCTCTTAACATAGTCGTATCAACGTCAATGTCTATGTTACGAGGATGGCACAAGAAGTACAGACATCTTTAGCATGAAGAGGATGGCCAAGACCATTTTGAGCAATCGGCCCCAGGGTTCTTATCCGGTTTAGACCAGACTATTAAAAATAAACCACCTTTCTGACTTCCTCCCAAAAATGTTTGGTTTGCGTTCATTCACCAATATTCAGTCATGTGGCACTAGGCTTACACAATCTTTTTGGAGGGAAGAAAGCCTAATTCTAGGTGGCAGTAGAAGGTTGGAAGGGGTTGCTGAAATACTATGGAGGTTTCAATTTCATTTGTCACAGTCACAGTCAGCCTGGGGCCCATTGCACGAAACAGTCTTAGCTATCCTCTTAATGCTAAGGCGTCTTAAGTTCTCGTGCCATCCTCTTAACACAGTCGTATCAAAGCAAATTTTTATGTTACGAGGGTGGCACAAGAAATCAAGACGTCTTAGCAAGAAGAGGATAGCTAAGACCGTTTCGAGCAATTGGCCCCAGAAGTATTGAGGGTAATTGTCAACACATCAAATGCTCTCCTTCGTTAGCTCCAAAAATCAGTTTTGATTTCAGTCGGCTAGTTCCAGATGACGACACACTGGTATCTACACAAATGGTACAAGCTCGTTTCTGTGCTCGTCCCAGATTGGGATGGTTCGTCACAGAATAATCATGGGTGTGACGTAACAATGCACAGCTGCACTATAAATGTGACATGTACTTCCGGTCGATCGTGACTGTGATTGTGACAAATGAGATTGAAACCTAAAGCCCAAGTAAAGTTTTGGTAAAAGCGAATATTTTTATCGCCAAATTTTGTCTTCAAATCTATATAAAATGAAACATAATATCATGAACATGTTGTACAAAAGATGGTGCGAAAAATGAACAAGTTTTGGAAAAGTTATAACCTAAAATGGGCAAAATATTTCAGTGTCGTGTCCCCCGACACTAATTCAATATTTTCTTTCTTGATACAGGACAACTTCTCATGCACAGAATTGGATGAAAATTTCAGAATTAATTCTTTGTGTATTCCTTTTTATCATGCTTTTATCAAATCTTGGAAATAACTTTGTATATGCCTGATAACAAGCAAAATATTGTTATAATCAAGAGAGGGCGCTAAATACAATTTAACGGTCAAATTCAAATTTTCAAAAGAATTCGCTNATTCATAACTTTTGAACGGATTATCCAATTTTGCTCAAATTTTCACAGTTTGTTCATCTGATTTTTCTTCATTTACTGACAGTACATTATTGTCTGGGTGTAATTCCCCTTTAACATCAAGGTAATACCCAAAATATATCATTCAATCCTACTTCCACCAAGTTCTAGTTCAATTTTGTTGTAATTCCAAATTCTTGTCCCTTAGATGACCGTGACGACCATCAGAAAATTTTCATCATCATTCACTACCTTTACTACCACAAGTTGAAAAAGTTTACAACTTTGTTAAACTTGTCTTTTTCTGATCCAGGAATTATACCATGGAGATACAGTCACTTACAATTCATAATAATGATATTTCTGTAAGTTATGTACCCAAAAGTTATGATTGCTTGTACATACACAATTGATTGTATCTCTTTTGGCATAAGCCCAGGCTATATAAAACCATGTGCACATAGAAAATAAAATACTAAATGACTCAATATTTCAATCTACAACAAAGTAGACCTACAAATTTTATTACAAAAAAGTTGCATATACATGTATTCTACGTCTCAACAAAAGCAATAAATCTTTAAAGAAATCCGACCCCAGCAATCTGATATGTCTAAAAAAATTTATGAGAGGATCCAGATATGGGATCCACATTAGTTCTCAAAATATGGTACATAATTTTTTACCAGTTAGGGCCACAACACGAAATACAGCTTTCAGTTTCAGTTTCAGTTTATTTTTATTTTCATTTTCAATCAAATCAAACCAAGTCCTATGACCTTAAAACTAATTTCACAAATACAGAAACAACCCACATAACATGTCTCATGGTGAGGTTCTTGATTCTTGAAACTTGTTACAGTATCGAGTACCAAATAAATTGTCGTGAGACGAAGTATTACAATATAGGGTGTTTCAGTATTTGTAAAATTGGTCTTAAAGTCGCACGACTGAGGGGGTGTTGTTCAAAATCAACTGCAACTTTGTAAATTGTAACGTGCATGTTCATTTGTGGACGGTATGCGCATTTAACAAGACGCGCATGAAACAATATTTTTTATTGGTGCGTTCCAATCAACTGCATCTTGCGATCAATTGCAACTTTTGAGCAACACCCTCTAAGAGTCGTGAGATGTGCGGTGGCCTTTAGAGCGACCATTTGTGATAAATCTTTCCTGGTGCATGCTCATTCTCACTGGACACTGTTCAGGTTTTATCAGCTTTCCCTTGATCAACATGAGACCCACTGGTACAAATACTAAGGACTGGGTTACACTGGGGTGATCCAACAAGGCCCAGCACCCATGTTTATACTGATTTCTTTCCTTCTCTTTTTAGTTCCCATGATTTGGCTTCTTGGCCGTTCAAAATATTAAGTGAATTTTCCACTGCCATAGCTGCACTATTGAAGCACAAGTATTATGATCCGCTCAATTTCTATTGAGTAAAAATGCTCCCAACTGTTTATTTCTACCCAAACTTGAAAATGTATGTGGGTATTAAACTGAATGGACCTGGTTGACTGCTTGTACCCTACAAAGCAATTCCATAGGGTTGGGTCAATTTTTGTGATGTCCATAACCCAAATTCTTTTTCAAGATGAAGCTATCCAATACTGAGATCAAAGAAACTAATCCCACCCAAGCCTCCAAACAGTATTTATCAAGGACCATCATATGGTAAATTAGAATTAGACGTTTGAAAATTTCTGATGGCATTAAAACAATGCAATGTAAATTTTTGTGTGTCTGTCATTTCCTTTCTTGAATAGATTTCCTTTTTAAATGAGCAATACTGATAAATAGACAATTTTTCTTTAACAATTCAAAGCTTGATCTTCATGATGAACTGAAAAAGCCAATACTTTTGTGCCACGGACAAAACTTTAATATCACGGACAAAATGTTGACCAAACCCGATAGAATGACCCTTCTTACACACAAAACAAGTGAAACGCCGCCTGGCAGTCTCGCCTGCATTGCGCGATTTGTAAATTATAGCAATATGCTTTTGACATATTTCTATAAAGATGATTCAAGTTTGATGAGAATTGGGCAAGGGATTTGGAAATAAGAGCCAAGGTTAAGTTTTCAGGTTAAGATTTCGGANCATATACATATACTCTACGTTTTAAAGCAACAATTCTTTAAAAAAAATCCGACCCCAGCAATCTGATATGTCTAAAAAAAAAATTTATGAGAGGATCCGGATATGGGATCCACATTAGTTTTCAAAATACATATTTTGTTTACCACTTAAGACCACTGCACACTACACAGCTTTTAGTCCTCTGACCTTAAAACTAATTTTACAAATACAGAAACAACCCATAACCAGTCTCATGGCAAGGTTCTTCATTCTTGAAACTTGATACAGTATCGATCGGGTACCAAATAAATCGCCGAAGACAAGGTATTCTAGGGTTTTTCAGTATTGTAAAATTGGTCTTAAAGTCGTACGACTAAGGGGGTGTTGTTAAAAATCAACTGCAAATCAACTGCAACTTTACAAATTGTAACGTGCATGTTCATTTGTAGACGGTATGCGCATTTAACAAGACGCGCGTGAAAAAACATTTTTGATTGGTGCGTTCCAATCAACTGCAACTTGCGATCAATTGCAACATTTGAGCAACACCCTCTAAGAGTCATGAGGTGTGCGGTGGCCTTTAAAGCGACCATTTGTGATAAATCATTCCTGGTGCATGCTCATTCTCACTGGACACTGTTCAGGTTTTATCAGCTTTCCCATGATCAACATGAGACCCACTGTTACAAATACTAAGGTCTGAATTACACTGGGGTTATTCCACAAGGATTAAATAATAATAATAATAATAATAATAATAGTGGCTACTTGTATAGCGAACAGGTCCACCTCTCCACTGCCATAGCTGCACTACTAAAGCACCAGTGTTATAATCTGCTCGATTTTTAATTAGTAAAACCACTCCCAACTATTAATTCACACCCCAAACTTGATATGTGGGTACTAATAGGACTCCTTGGATGGACCTACAGCTGTAGTTGACTACATCTAAAAGCAATTCCATAGGGTTGGGTCAATATTTGTGACGTCCAGAACTCGAAATCCATGTCTTTTTCAAAACGAAGCAAATGCAATCCGTTGCGAGATGAGCAAAAAGGCGCCCCCCCCCCCCCCCCCCCCCCCAATTAGGATTTCTCAAAGAGCATGGCATTACAATTCAGTTGTGTTCGTAATTTCTGATGGTATTAAACCAATGCAATGTCCAAGTAACACAGCTAAATGTTTGCATGCCTGTCACTTCCTTCCATATTAGATTTCCTATTTAAATACAGAGCACAAAGAGCAATTTTTCTACAACAGTTCAATGCTTTACCACATCTGAGTGGATCTTGATGCAGAATTAAGAAAGCTGGTAACTTTCTAACGTATAGTCTATATTATATCCGTTTTTTATTTGGCCGTCTCACCCTCATTTTCACGTTCCCCCAATAGAGCGCGTTCCTCCACTGATCGCGCGACCTCCGAATTTCACCGGTCGAAACAAATTCTTCGGGCTGTACGTTTTTCTGACGTGGAGGTCGGGCGAAATATGGAATTATTGGGGGAGGATCACAGCACAGTCCTGACAAAGGACTATCTAACGTATAATTGGCATGAAAAAATTGATGCAACCACATGGAATGACATCTTTTAGCTCTCAAAAATACATTTTGATCAAGAAAATTTTTGAAAAAGGTGAACACTGGAAGAAGACTGACTGCATGGTCTTATGGTTCATTACACAGTCTTCTCAATTACTCCTGACCAGTACATACATTAATGGCGCTGATTTGTGCAAACATCCCAGGTTCTAGTCATCTACAAGTTGGGTCATTCAGAAAAATATGATCACTTAACCTAAAAGGTTTGTTCCTCAGTCATTGAACTTGCAATCATACTTGCATGTACTTGAACGTTTCCTTTATAAATTGTAAAAGCTCTTTCCCAGGGTGCACAAAATGACAAATATATGGCTGATCAAGTCAGTCGCCGAAATCAGGTCCTTCAAATGTTCCATATTGCAGTTGTGTAAAAACAGATACAGTCAAGCCGATGCACTAGAATGAACAACAGAGGGAGTCATGGAGAAGGCTCAGAGGGCAGGACTATTCTCCAGGCCCGGTACGTATTCCTTCCCAGATAGAAAAAGATGAATGTATATAAAGTCTTTCAGTAGAGTATGCTTTCATCAATCCCTCCAGGCTACATGCACTTCATCTGTCCGATATCTGGAGATGAAGTGAAATAAAAACAAAATTTCATTATTCTTCTTCCTAATGTTAGATAAGTCGTAATAAAATTCAGGAAAAGATAACTCCTCCCCACTGATTCTATTCTTGCAACACCCTAACAGTACCGTAAATGCCCATGGTGATATCCTTTTCAAATTACTTCTTGAACCTACAATTTCAACAACTACATTTAGAAAACATAACAAACATGAATTTCATATTGGATTGTACGAACCACACAGAGAGTTGATAGCAGAGAAGCAATNGGGAAGGGGAGAGGAGGGGGAGGATGAGGTTTGAAACAATGTACAGAAGGGGTAAGAACAAAGGGGACCTGAAGGGTCACGAGAGGCTATCTTGCGACAGTTGTTACTTTTTCCTGTTAAGAATGCTGGCTTATTTCCTCTACGTATGTCTCTCGTGATTCATTGTGTCCTACGTCTGATCCCATGATTGCAGACAATATCATTCGTCTGTCACCTATTCTTCTCATGATTCATTCATCATTCTGGCAAACGATTTCTTTATGCAGGTGATGGAAAGTTTTCCTTTGTTATTGACCGTTGCTTCCCCGACACGTGGACAAACTGTGGCACTTGCTCTCAAGTAGATCATAGTTATAGTGTGCTGAATTTAGTATGATCTTTCACTGCTGAAATGTTATCATTTGTGTGAAGTTAACCTCGATCTTGCTTGTAAAGATGATTATTAATAAGCATGAAATGATGGATTGCATAGGATGGAGACTCCACACACTTGATAATTTTTATGAAGTGATGAATATTTAGATGGCATCATGGCATCATTGGAATAATTTTGTTAATGTTATATGGAGGATCATGTTCTTGAAAATTGTGCTGTGTACACTTGTAAAGTAAAATGTTCTTTGTGTAACCATGCCTCGAATGCAGCTTTCATTTTGGTATATATGGACACTAGAAGAATGCTGCACTTTGGTACTTCTTACTTTTGGTTTTCAATCATTCTTGGCTTGTTATCATACTTATGGAATATTGATAGTATATTTCTACATACTTGCATCTATGTACCTTTTTACAAAAAAAAAAGCAGCATCAGAATTTAGGTTGCATTGTCTGATGAATTTTCATATTTTTGTCACCTATTCAATTCAATTTCAATTCCATTCAACTATATTTAACCATATTAAAAAATCACATCATATACAAAGGTACAAGTAATATAAAATGGTTGGGACCCTAAAGAAGCAGCGTTTTGCTTGTAATACAGGGCTTATAATACAGGGACTCTAAATCAACAAATGCAAAGGATGTCACACAGACTTACTGGAACAACTTTTCTGAGTTAAGATGTGAAAAATAATTTGATATTTCCTTTTGTAGATGGCAAAAATTGCCTTGATGCTTTGAAATATTACTCTGAATTCATCTGAAGTAAAATCATTTCATTCATGTGATTTCTGTGTTTGATGTTTTACTACAGTGATGAGGCTCTTGGACCACTAGAGAAGGCATACAGGGAGAACAGAAAGCTGATGGCAGCGTATAAGAGTAGATTGAACAAGCTGCACACAACGAGCAAGAACAAGAGTTTAGTGGTAAGTCTTCCTTCTTTTGTCTCATCAATCCCACATTACATCTCTCACTCACTCACCCGTCTCCACCCTTCTGCCCATCCCATTCTTTCTTTCATACACCATTCTCCTACTAGGGGGATATTTTCTGTTGTCCTCCACCAATCCAACCATTAAAAACGCTTGACATAAACTCTTGTAAAAAAAAAACATTTTTCATTTAAAACAAATGAAAGAGCTTCAGGAGATTTATAATTAGGCCTGTCAAATATAACTGTAAACGTTAATTTTTCAATGTTTTGACATTTGGGCGTTGTTTCAATTTTTACAAATTTTATTTTCAGAATAGAATTTGTTTGAAAAAAATCAGAAAATGGAACTCAGTTGAAAACCAATCAATTTTCTTTATTTGTATAATATATGTCCTGATTTATTTTTCACTTCAAGTATTCCCACTCTCTCACCCCGGGAGTTCTCACTTTCTCTCTCTTTTGGTGAGGGCATACTCATGTCATATCTTGTAACTTTTTTTTAATAATGATCGAAGGTTATTCTACATTCCAAAACAATTAAAGTAAATTGTTCAAATAATTATCATGAAAGATAAAATCATCTACAAATTTCTTGTCTGATAAATCATTTGATTACTGTCATTTATCAAAAATCTCAAATGCACTTTTCGATATCACTTGTATAAACATTCATTGCAAGCCAAGGATTGTAATGACGACATGCCAAGAAGATTTCTAGTTTGAGGTAACTTATTTTCTCGCCTCCCTGCTGCCCCTCAGAAAGGTGTGGCTTTAATGAGATACAGAGCGAGAGAGGAAGTATCATATTCACTGACTTCCTTTCTCATTTATTGGCCAATATTTTGTTCATTAAATAAGTAGATTGGCAAAGGTCAAATCACTTTCATTGTTGGGCCATTTTCAAAGGAAATTTTCAAAGGAATCACGTTCTCAAGTATGTTTCCTACTTGAATTTTTAATATCTTCAAAACTTCATTGATATAAGACTTGATATTTATTAGACGAAAAAAGATTTTAATTATTATGAAAAATAACAGTGAAAATAAATAAAAAATTGAACAAAAGACATATTCATTCAAAAATAGCAATATTCAAATAAGCATATGAATGATAATGTGATCACTGTATGAAAGTTAAATTAATATTAGTTATTTTTGTCTTGCATCTTTAAGGTGATTAATATTCACGGTGAGGGAATAGGATAGTTTATATAGTTTTCTTCATAGTTCATGCCTGTCAGTTAATGTAAAGTTAATGTCCTGTCATTATGATGAATATTTTGTATACACTAGGTTTTATCATCAAATCAGACAAATCACATTTTGGGGTTAATAGGCAGAGCATGATAAGAACAAGTAAAGGCACTCTTTAATACATGTATGCACTCATTTACTAACCCTTTGCAATTTTTTTGTTTTACTTTATTCTTCCATAATGTTGATTGAAAATTTTTGTACTGAATGTAAATCTCAGAAGTTTCAGAGATTTTTTGGTAAATTGATTTGTTCTTAAATGTAGTAATTTGTCAAAACTGACAATACATATCAGCCATTACTGACCTTTTGATTGCTGTCAATGATAACGCATTTTTCATGGTACCATTGTAATGATTATAGTAAGGGTAATAATGAAGATTAAATTCTTTGCTTGAATACCAGTAGAAGTTAAAGGTATGTACAATAAAGTTTATGAAGACTATGCCAGCAAATTAAACAGATCAAGTCTGTGGACAATTTGCCCATTAACAGTCTGATCACACAGATTCTACAGAATAGGTGGAATAGGGGTGAACCATCATGTAGATGTTCTGGTAAGTACACCTGAATATACAGTGCAAATCAGAATTCTTTGCAACCCGTTATCGCTGTAAAAGCTCAGAAGAGCAGACCCTGTATGATCCAATAAGATACACTGTATGTGTGATCCCATTGTCCTAGAGCAGTTTTACAGTGATAAAAGGCAAGCAAAGATATCTGACTCCCACTGTACATGAAGTCGGTTTTGCAATAATTTGACAGTGACAAAATTCCTTGTGTTGCTAGGCTGGAAAAGTCTGAATGGTTAGTATGATGTTTTGTTATTAAGTGATTATTAAAAGGATTTGTTGATAGAAATTCTGATTCTGTGATAAAAAACAAGAAGTTTATCTTGTTTGACCTTTGCCACCATTCCTCAAAAAGTTGCACCAAATTTTTGAAGAAGTGCAGAAGTGTAGCATGGAGCTTCTAATTAGAGATCGATAAATATGTTCAGAACTGTTTGATAATAACTCTTTATTTCATTTTACATTCCACTGCAGAACTTGACATTCCAGCGGCGGCTGATGGAGAATATGGCCATAGCTAGGGCCAGAGAAGCAAGTGTATCCTTTACTGCCTAACATGTTACCTGCTTTCACATTATGCTTTATAATGGGTAAACCACAGTTTTGTGTTTCATAAAGCAATGCGTAGGTCTATGCAATACTATACAAACGACTGGTGACCCTTTCTTCAGTGCAATTCAGTGCGAGGAGTTATCATTGTGTGCGAGAAAGGACCACCACGCGTTCATAGAGAACTGCACACAGCTTTATTATTCACAACCCAGATCAAAATAGACAATGTGTCAACCTATTAATTGATTTTTCTCAATTCTCCCTATCGCATATAGCCGATATCACCCGATATTACCTTGTGATATCGATATCACGCACTTTGGCTTTGGCACGCTCACTTCCGAGATCCATTTTGATTTCACTATATACTATCTACGAAATTTCAATCCATGTGCATTTAGCGTAATTTCTTTGTTTTGCGTCGGAAGCCCAGCATTGGTCCGCTTCGCAAAAGAAACCCATATAACAAATGAATGCAGATATGAAAGAAAAATATATAAAATGATGCTTTTATTTGCAAAAATCAATGAAAAAATATGACACTACAACAAAACAAGCCGCTGACAAAGTTTTCCGTAGAGGGCCTATAGCCTTTTGAAAATGCGCGAATGCTACTGGAAGTACCTGTGCCAAGAATCCGGGCCAAAATAAGTAGTGCGCTGCAGGCGTTCAGATTCGGAGAGCTATATGCAATAGGGAGAATTCAGAAGGGTATAGAGGCATTGCTTTGTGTTGGCATTGTGCTAATTAACTGAAAAAAATAAACGTTTTACAAGGATTACCAAACTGTAGTCGGCATTAGGGTAACCCATTGACTTTTGAATTTCAGTAATTTTTATATACATGTACTTTTACAGGGATCAGTAAAATTCTAGTCGGCAATGAGTACTTTATTATGTAAGTCGCATTCATTGGCCTTCTACATGGGTTCCATTGTGTTAGCAAATCCAATGCTCTTCATCAGAATTGCATCCGGGTTGTGTTTCAGAAAAACTGTTCGTGAATCTATCAAGGGCTAGTGACCCTTTCCTGGACTCGATAAAATCTCTTGTGGAATCGCGCCTGAGAAAGGGTCATGAGTCGCGTGTAGAGTTGTGCGTACCTCTACGCTCAACATTATTAAACACGTCCCACAATGAAGTAATAACAAATACTGCACTAATTCATGGGCAACCAAATTATTATGACTCCCTCCTGGTTTGTATGGGGACCTAAAATATAATAGCAATGCATACCCTATGAATCACCTGTATTGCAATTGCTTTTATTATTACACTGTACAGTTGGCTTGATTAAATCATATATAGATAAATACGTTCTCAATTTAACTCAAATCTATGCTATGTATATATATATATATATATATATATGTAAATATAAATTTGATTGCTGTAAGTATTTCCTTGACTAATGACCCCTCCCCTTAGCTTGCTAAGAAACTCAAGGAACGTCAGCTGCGTCTTCAGGAGCAGGCAGCTCAGAGATTCTCATCCAGTGGACATCCTACCAAGGAAGAGATGGAANGTATCCAGTCGAGCGTTGTGTCACATTGCTGCCCCGTTCACTAACAGTTTTAGGATGAAGTCAGATCTGTGGAAAATAATTTTGAAACTGTTAAATTGTCCTTGAGAGCATTGTCTTTTCAAAATGTGTTTTCATCATTGATATTTTCTGACTTGTACTGTATTATATCCTCTGTCATAACATTGCCCATAGATACGGTAATTGAAATTAAAAGATAACAACTTCCCTAAAGAAATTGTGCAACATTGTGTTTGTGGCCAGAATCATCAGATCCCATTACAAATATTTCTAACTATATTCAGATCGTGAAAACACCACAAAGAAAGCAATAACAAAACAAAATTACTGATGATGCACTACATTGACGTTCAAGTAACAGTTCGCCTTTAGGTGGAGGCAATATTTTTAGAAGTACTGCGGATAAACGTTTATTTCAAATTCTGATAGTTCCACAGTTTGGTGCATGAACTTAGGGTATATGAAATTCCTATCTCTCTGGTGTATACCCAATCAACAAGCATTGCCAGTTTATTTTTTTTTCTTCAAATGACAACCTTTAAAAGATGAGTCTACCCCAAAATAATAATTTTTCAACTGGAGCAGAAAACAAATTGGTAAGTAAAACAAAAAAAAGTTAGAAGAAATCGGACAAGTAATTAAAAAATATGAATCTTTAAAAATGTGTTTTTTTTAATGGGCAAATCGGTGAAAATTTTCAGACATGTTTCTAATTTGGTCGTGATGGGTGCACAACTAACAATTTTTTTCTTCATATTTGTGGTTGAAATTTCCTAATTTTTATAAAAAGAGCATATCAAGTGACTTTATATCTTCATACATGTATGATCATAAAGATATCCTATATAGTAACAGTTTTGAGGAAAGTATATTATAATGGAAAAATAACATATCCTATAAGATTGACAATCAGTTGCCAATTTGTCTAGATAAACATTTAAACATTTAGGCCTATAACTTTCTTTTATGCGTATTTGTCGGATATTTCTCAAACTGTTTTGCCTCGGTAATCTTTTTTTTTCTGCTCCTGTTGAAGAATTATCATCTTTGGTTATTATTGGGTAATTATTGGCTGACCGTAGGTAAAGTTTTTTTGTCGGACAAGTTTCTAATGCCTGTTGCCAGAACATTTAATAAATGGTGCCATAACATCGGTGAGACAAAGTTAGACCCCCCCCCCTCACAGAAAATACAAACAAAAAAGCAAGGTAACACTAACAGAACACATCACCCAATCATTCGGAAATGGGCGTGGTCCGCTGGGAGGAGGGGAATACCCCTCATTGGTGGGGTACCGTACCCTCATTAGTGAGTGGCTTCTTGGATCGTTTTCGCTATAAAATAAATGTGGCTTTAATATTTGTTTGTTTCTTTGTGTATAAGAGGACTAATGTTGCATAACTGATCTTGAACATCCGACAAATAGGAGGATTAGCTCAATTGGATTGTAGAGAATCACCATAATTAAGAACCTTTAGTATTTTACCACTGAATGTCAAGGCTTTATGTTAATACGTTGTCTAAATTGACCTTTGACATGACATGAAAACAAATCCGAAAGATTCGGCGATTGTTTACACTTCCCTTATCCTTATCATTCGAAATACGCACCAAATTGCTGTTATTTCAAGGGTTTATTCTCCTCGGATCCGTTAGGATCGCGTTGTAAACTCGCTAGGATATCCTAATGAGCTATTTTATTGTAATATAAAGATGGAATCGAGGAGTGAAAATCTCGAAGACCAGCAGCAGCTGCAAACAGCGATGAAAGCAATCGGACAGGCTATTCAACTCGATGTCAGCGGAAGCGTTCCGGTGAGTCTCTGAGCAACGCTCGGTAGAGAATTACGGGCTCGTGTAGTGTGAATGAGTGAAGTCGTGCAGTCTGTGCGCAGACATGGCAGAGCCAGAGCAGAGGAGCTAGTTACATGATGAGTGATGTTAATATTAGTAATAACTCATAATGATTGTGGCCAAGCCAGCGCCAGCGCCAATATATTATTAGTGAAATCAATGGCAAACCCAGAGAATAGCGACCAGGTGCGCGCGATGTATTCAATTTGTGTACAATCCTATTGAAGCGTGCGGAGTGCGTCGACGATGATTTTTGCCCCAGATTCGACCAACAAACATTTGGTAAAGTTGACTCAAGTTTACACTTTTACCACCAAAGTCGATTAAATTTTCCCAAGATTTCTTGAAATATTGAAGAAGGGTAAAGAAAATAACATTTAAAACCATTACTGTGTTTATAAAATGTAATAAAAGTCGCTTTTGGACTTGTTTTGTGGATGGTTACCTGTGTGTATTTTGGACTTCTGCCGCCGATGTTTGCAATTTTTACATGGCGCGCGCACGCAATCTGGTCGCTATTCTCCGGGTCTGCCAAATCAATAACTGTTTAGTGTTGCAAAAAGATTGGCAGGTTTCTATTTTTTTTTTGCAACATTGGTGTGAATGGGAATGTAGGTCCTTGTTTGTGTTTGGAAGAGAGAGGCACAAGTCACAAATTCTGTTTTTGCACGAAGATACAGAAGTTGGGACATTGGTCTGAATGCGCCCAATTGAAAAGATGAGTCTAAGCACCTGGATTGTTGCTGCTCAATCATCTAGTGTCATGACATGACGGTACGACCATTTCCCCAATGTCAAGCACATGCCAGAGCCGTCTCGTTCACCACCGCTATAAAGTATGGTGGGGGCTTCCTCCTCTGCACCAGGTTCCTCATCTGCGCCTCATTGACATACGCGATGTAACTCACGCGCTCGTTGAAATCAAGAATTTTTCCTGAAAATCTCCAACCGCGTGTAAAGTTGATGGGATGCAGAGAAGGGACCCAAATATTTTGAACGGCAAAAATGAGAGGGGTGTATATTTCATCTAAAATGACATCGTTCCTGGTCAGATTTTGCTGAGATATTTCTCACACATAATCTTTAGGATATTTGTGATAATATCAGATTAAAATTGAATTGGATATTCATTGCTTCATGCTTTTTTTAAGCTGAAAGTTTAGGTGTGCAGACGTGCGACCTCCCATCATATAAATGTTGCACCTTTGAGTTTGATGGACATGCATTCATGGGACATGAAGTGAACTGACAAAGTTAGTTGACAACTCTCATAACTTTTCCTTGTGTGAAAAAACGCGATCATTCTAGCAAAAGAATGTTCATAACCCAATAACTTTATTGAATTCATGTTACTTTTGAGAAGATTTGAAGTCCATAAAGATAATAATAATAATAATAGGTCAATTTATATAGCGCAATCACTATATGCATATACTCTACTGCGCTTGATACTAGGTACCATATTATTACCCTGGCTTTAACTGCCGAGCAAGCCAGTTAGGCGCTCAAGCGTTCCAAGGAAAATTCATGCCAGGTACCCATTTTTCACCAGGGTAGAGTGCAACAAAATGCGAGTCAACATAATTCATTTGTATTTTGTTTTTATGCTGCTGATGATGATGATGGTCTCTTGTATAGCACCGGTCTCCGCCTCAGTTGGGCGCTCATGGCCCTCGAATTGAATACTCAAAATAATTATGCTGGGAAATTTGATAAATATTCTAAGAAATATTGAAGCTGTTGCATTGCATGGCTGATTATCTGAAAAGTGTTCACTAAAACGACCCTGTGGTGATTGCATACCAGTGTTCGTTTTGAATTTCATACCCTCCTGAATGATTCCTCATGTTGATGTTGGCTCATCTGCGTCTCATTGACATACGCGATGTAAAATGCGCACACGGTGAAATCAAAACTTTTTCCTGAAAATCTCCAACCATGTGTAAAGTGAATAGGATGCAGAGAAGGGACCCAAATATTTTGAATGGCAAAAATGAGAGGGGTGTATATTTCATTTAAAATGACATTGTTCCTGGTCAGATTTTGCTGAGATATTTCTCTTACATAATCTTTTGGATATTTGTGGTAATATCATATTAAAATCGAATAGGATATATTCATTGACTTCATGCTTTTTTCAAGCTAAAAGGTTAGGTGCGCAGACGTGCGACCTCCCATCATATAGATATGAGGGTGCCGATTGCAATTTGAAATCTTTTTAATAAATCTGTTTCAAGTGAATTCAATTCAATTTACTTGTCTTGGCCATCTTCCTGGAACATTTTGATCCATATATGGATTTTGTGTACATTGAGCGATGATTATCTTGATAAAACTATTTTGAGCAGAGATGACGTATGCCAAAGTCCCAAATGGATGAGAGTAATAATCAGGCCAATAATAAGACTTAGAGGGTGTTGCCCAAAATCAACTGCAAATCAACTGCAACTTTGCAAATTTTACTGCACAGTTTCATTTGGCACGGTATGCGCATTTAACAAGACGCGCTTGAAACAATGATTTTGATTGACGCGTTCCGATCAACTGCAACTTGCGATCAATTGCAACTTTTTAGCGACACCCCCTTAGGGTCCCAAAAGTATGAGATCATTACGTGAAATATTAACAAGAAAAGGGGCCCATATAGTACAGAGAATGATTAACAACTCAAGCCAGATGGTATAAAAGGTTTTTTTTTCAAATAGATATGCAAAACTGATACATTGCTGTAAATTTGAGAAACTTCAATAATATCATCTATTGTACATGTATTGAGTATCCTTGTGAGTTTTGTATGTTTTTTTTTCTTGGTGGGGGGGGGATGGGATGGAATAGCTTTCCATCACTATGAAATGAAGATGTAGGACAGATAGCAATGAAAATAGATTAACTTTCCAATATTTTCTTATGAAT
This sequence comes from Temnopleurus reevesii, assembly GCA_036244855.1. Taxonomy (NCBI): domain Eukaryota; kingdom Metazoa; phylum Echinodermata; class Echinoidea; order Temnopleuroida; family Temnopleuridae; genus Temnopleurus; species Temnopleurus reevesii. The sequence continues at coordinate 20,454 of BQKZ01009872.1, read as the reverse complement.
CATCATCCACTGTTTATGCCTCTGTTCTTAGTTTTTCACTCCCAATTCAATACATTCAGCAATAAGCATTGTGAGCATATATATCACAATCACTTCCATAAACCAGGAAGTAGCCAGGAAATGTTTATTCCTGGAAAAATTATTGGGGCCATGTTTCCAGATTCTAGGAACATATACATGTAGTTATCTATTTCATGTATGATGGGAGGTCTAACGTCTGCACACCTAAAGTTTCAGCTTGAAAAATACATGAAGTCAATGAATATCCTATTCAATATTAATCTGATATTATCACAAATATCCTAAAGATTATGTGTGAGATATATTTCAGCAAAATCTGACCAGGAACAATGTCATTTTAGATGAAACGTACACCCCTCTCATTTTGGCAGTTCAAAATATTTGGGTCCCTTCTCTGCATCCCATTCACTTTACACATGATTCAAGATTTTCAGGAAAAAGTCTTGATTTCACCGAGCGCGCGAGTTACATCGCGTATGTCATTGAGGCGCAGATGAGCAATCTGGCGGAGATGAGGATGCCCTTACCATACTTATAATGTATACATTAGAGGATTATTGGTGCAAAAAGGCACAACCTGTAAATGAATTTTTTCATATGTGAAAAGTCATTCTTTATGAAAAAAGAGGATTTGTAATTTACCTGTTCATTATATTTGACTCATAGAGCTAAACTTTGTTTGAAGGAATTCAGAGCAAGATTACTTTAGATTGATGGATTTCACTTTTAAGGTGCATGATCCCCATGATGCTTTCTTGTTCTCTTTTCAGGATGCTTATGTTCATTACCTGAGCTGTATGCAGTATATTTCACAATGTCTTCTGCAAGATGCAAGAGTGAAAGGTAGGAAATTTAGTCCATTGAGACTATTTAGTTGTAGGCTATTGCCCAATAATGTAATTTTAGACCAGAATTAAGGTTGGCTGGTTGAAAAATAGTTTTTCTCCATTTTTTAAATAAAGAAAACAGCTGACACTGATTATCCCATTTTTTATAAACACATTTCATATGGAAAATGGAATAAGAAGTGAGTTAAAAGCTACTAAGTGTAAAAATCCATTCCTGTCAGGCAATTTCCAAGAGTTTATTCAAAGTTGGACAATCAATAATATCTTTCTTCATGATACATATCTTGCTGTTGAGTTGTCTTTTGTTTGTATGCTAACTGTACTATTTAACCTTTAAACCAATTACATAGTACCCTTTTTCAGTAAGAGGTGTAATGCCCTTCCAAACTGGCGATATAACTTCTGAGTTATTATTTACTTCCATTATCAGGTTTACCTTTATCTTTGATTTTAGGCCAATATGTTTGCATTCAGAATACAAATAAAGTGGTTGATGTCATTGCTCGCTAATAGAAACATTATTCAAAAGGATATTTGCATCGATAATGATGATGTTACAGTATTATATAATGAACGTAATCCAGTCCACTAAATATTTTCAAATACCAATTGCATGATCTTGATTGCTGGCAATTCCACATATTTCAAACTTTTCTGTACGTCCAAATTTGTTCCTACTTTACTCATTCGTCCCTTCTGAACAGTTTCACAGTCTGCCTCAGTTCAACTGAAGACTAAAACATCAATGAGGATGGTGAAACTCGCTCAGCAGTGCAGTGAGCGGGTAGCAGATATCATGAACAACATGGGTAGGTGGATATACTGATTCATCTTTAATTGTAATCCTATTGAGGTGTCATTATTTCATGATCATCATAACTAGCATCATCAGAATTAATGACCGCAATTACTAGTACAATTACCGTCCATCGTCATCATCACTGTTGTTGCATTTACGATTATTATCATTATCATCATCATCATCATCATCATCATCATCATCATCATCATCATCATCATAATCATCATCATCATCATCATCATCATCATCCTCCGCCTCCTCCTTCTCATCATCAACATCAACATCATCATCATCATTATCATCATCATCATCATCATCATCATCATCATCATCATCATCATCATCATCCTCCACCTCCTCCTTCTCATCATCAACATCAACATCATCATCATCATTATCATTATCATCATCATCATCATCATCATCATCATCATCATCATCATCATCATTATCATTATCATCATCATCATCATCATCATCATCATCATCATCATCATCATCATCATCATCATCACCATCACCATCCTCCTCCTCCTCCTCCTTCTCATCATCAACATCAACGTCATCATCATCATTATCGTTTATACGATCGGTTTGATTAAATTACTTTACAATCAATTTCCCTTTATTCATTGTTATTGTCACTGTATCATCACATGAAATGTGCAGCGCCTAATGCTAATATTCATTAAAGGTATGTGTAGCTGTGGGAATATGTTAAGTTTATTTCATGAGGTTCCGCCGATTTGCACACTGCGAAAGAACAATATCACAAAATTAATTTAATTTACCTGTACAAATTATATTTCTGATTATTTATAACATTTTTGCCACCAAATGAAGTCACCATTTGTATTCAATTATAATTATTATCAATTTTTTTGGGGGGATGGGGTTTCTAGTGTGCATATTAATTACTTCATTTTATATTTTTATGTTGACTTTTTTCTTGCAGAAGAAACAGCCACCCTGACCAGCACACCATTTCTAAATGCCCACCAGACCACGAACCTTTCCCCTTCACCGAACCCACCCAATCCTCTGTCATCATCACTGTCATCATCAATGCCACCATCGATGTCAACATCATTCCAAGCAGGGCGTATCAGCCCATCTATGTTTCCAGCTGTCCCCTCCAGCCTCTCACATTCTGCACCCACCCATGTGGCAGTAGTACGACCCACTGTCCATTATCCTGGTCAACAGAGTTCGCCTGTTCCAAGTGCATCTAAAATCCGTGAGAGGTAAGCTTTTTTATTTACAAATTAGACAATGTTTTAAATTTCTCATTTATGTTAATGGATTTTGTAAAATGTGGAATGATAATAGGCCATAATACATAATTACCTGGATTTGGCAAGGCGAAATGATATATTTGCAGAGGTGCTAACCATTCCAGAATATGCCTGGAGCTGGAAATTAAGATATGACCAGTGCAATAGCCAAACTAAAGACTCGCTTATGAGACAAAACATAACCATACGCTCAGCCATTATCTTGCTAAATTATACATGTACACTGAACATAAAGATACACTTGATGTGTATTTTGGAATGTTTGGCATTTCTGTATTTGATCCTACAGTAGTTCATCTCATTTTTGTCAAGTGCATCAAATCAATTTTTTGAAGGTTGGAATCTGGTTAGAACCCACAGTCTTTTCTTTGATCAACTTTAATCTTACCAGTTGGTAACAGTTTCTACTTTGTCAATATGATGATATGGTTATTATTTTAATATGTTAATGGTCCCTCAACATTTTCAATATGCCAAATTATATGTACTAGATTAGCATACCAAGTATTAATTCTCTGTAAAGAAAACATTGTGTGTCATGTTTTATGTGTAATAACAGTATTTAAGCTTTATAATTATAATGTAAGCTCAATATCAGAAGCAAGAGAATTAAATATTTCAGCAATTTGAAGCACATTTCAAGCAAATCTTATTGCTGATAATGAATAGATTTTCATATTTTTTATATACTCAATTATGTGTGTTTCTAAAGTGTATTTCTTGACTGGTGTAAGAGGCATATGGGACATACTTTCATTTTGACATGTTGTTCTTGTGATCCATCTGTAATTAATCATTCTGATTAAAAGATTCAAACAAAATCTGGGGAAATGTATTCTCCAGTGCATTAGATTACTTATAAGCTGTAAATAACACCAACAGCAAAAGGAAATAGGTAACCCCAGGCCTTGTCAAATTATTGTTGAAAAGGTCAGACTATTTCTCAGAAAATCATGGGTGTATCTGTGTCAGTGTCTAACCACAACTTGTTAAATAAGGTTCTTATTCCTCTCAGCATCATGTATGTCAATAGATGACAATTATGAATGGCATCAGCATAAAAAAGCACACACTCATATGTAGTGAAAATTAGTATTTTATCCAGTTACCATAGTATAAATAAGGAAACTTATAAATATGTTTTAAAATTTGATATTATAGAGTAGAGGGAGTCTATTTGAAACTGGAAAATGTAAGTATATCACTTAATTTGCTTTTTAAAAGCTTGTTTGAAAATAAAAGGGGATGAGAAAAGGGTTGAAGGAATGGAGACCTGAGGAGGAGGGGG
>BQKZ01009870.1:0-15653 GCA_036244855.1 Temnopleurus reevesii | reverse complement strand
AAAAAAAAAAAAAAAAATGTACATTACATGTTAAAGTTTTCATTTAAAATTTTGCCCTTTATTCCCTAAATTTTGGCACCTTCTAAGTTTACCGCTCTAACCGCTCTACTGCTGTCATTGTAGTTACCATAACTGAAAAAAAGTTGTTGCCATTTAACAGTTTTATGCAAATGGCGTACGTATAGCAAAATGTGGTGTAATGTTTCTCATTTTCAAATGTAGATAGAAACATATGCATTGCGGTGTACTGGATGGGACTCTCGTCTTTAAATCAGAATATCGCTGTTCGAATTTCACACATGAATTTAATTTCCTTTATCGAGTAATGAATCCACATTGTGCTGCACTCAATCCGGGTGATGTAAATGGGTACAGGAAGGAATAGGTTCGTTAAATGCAGGAATGTACCCCCCAAGAAGGCCGTACTGTAACTGGGTTATCATGATATAACATAATGAACTTTACGAGGTGCTATATAAATAACTATTGTTAATATCATGATTATATAAATTATAATACCCACAAGCCTCTAGAATTTGATCATCTCATTATTAAGATCATAGTCCCGAATTAGACGTCATGTCGCGAACATCTCTTGTTAATTGGCATTACAAATGACACCGTCAGGCTGACAATATAGCAATATATTTTTTTTTAAGTTCCGGCAATTTTCATTTGGGTAGCGAAATAAGCTGCAATAATGGCTCTCGCTTGAGTAACAGCGCCTGTTGCATGACAGCTATATGAGTCCAAGATGTTGAAATTTCAGATTCAGATCAAGTAGGAAGCTTTTTGTCACGTGTTAACCGCTCGATTAGTTATTCAAGAGAAAAGAAAAATAGTATGTTGCGGTCAATATAATTGTGTCAAATCGTACAAAAATATTTCGTATAGGCCCTACTTTACTTTTTACAAGAATGTGAATTGAAGTTCAATACCAGACTTCTACATCAACACAAAATAACCACAATTGTCGGAAGGCTTACAAATGTAGTTGCAAGGGGTTCAAGGGGCATCTATCAAACTTACGATGAATATTAATCGTAAGTCTATGGCAAAACATGCATCATAAAGATACGATTATTTGTTTTTATTAATCGTATCTCCTTTGTGTTACAGGCCCATAGACAAGCAAAATGCAAGTCCGTGTTTTCACGAAGTGACGGGAGCCAAAGAGTATTGTTGCATGAAGACAAAGAAATCAAATCACATCAAATCATTTATTCCCGACCTAGCGCCAATTTAACGGGCATCCTATCGAACAACGTGTTAATTCTATGGAAGGACACGTTTCAATGGATTTGTATACTCACTTAGTGTAACAGTACCGTCTGGCTCCCGTCACTTCGTGAAAACACGGACGATTATTGTACATATGTCTATCCTTGATTGATAAGGTACCTCGCGAATCCATTTCACTAATTACGTAGACAATTAAGCAAGGGGTCATTTAAATGTTGCTGGGCAAATCATTCAACCGGGGACTCTGTACTTTCCATAGGTTCAGACACAATTCACTGTAATGCCCTGGTCACATAGGGCCCCAGAAGCAACACGATTCACCCCGACTCTTTGTTAATTCACAGTTGACTGCCTCAGAGCAACGAGTCGGGGTGAATCGTGTTGCTTTTGGGGTCCTGTGTGACCGGGGCTTATACCAAAACTTGATAAAGAAACGACCGTTCAGAGGTGTTTTTCGTCCGAGTTGAATACACTCCATAGGTGCGCAGTTTCCAACTATAGATAATTCGTATCTACTGGTGAAGAATCATTTTCTTTGCGTCGAATAATAATTATAATATAGGATTTCCGGCCAAAATCGCGCAAGTATAGCATCACTGTTAACTATATGTCATTTCAAATTCGACAAATTCCGTGCATCTGCGGATATCACTGTTTTATATTCCAGATGTACGGAGTTTTTATTCGATTGAGTGATAGTTTCGTTCTAATAAAAAAAAAATTACCCTTTTTTCGCGAAGCGGTCATTTCATTTAACACAAACCGGATTTCGGTTGCCGCGACGGCATGATCTTATCATTCAATTTCATTTATAGCAATTTACACAATTTGCATTTTGAACTGAATCTAAGTATCTGTACAGTGTTCATGGAATTTTTTTTATTTAATTCGTTTTTAAAGATCTATATCAGATTGTTTGCTTTTTATTTAATTCAAATGATAATTGCGTGAATTTGGCCGAAAAATCCTCTAGTAATAATAAACAAAAAACTAAATAATAGTAATATTAATAATAATAATAATAATAATAATAATGATAATAATAATAATATTAATAATAATAATAATAATAATAATAATAATAATAATAATAATAATAATAATAACGATAGTAATAATAATAATGATAATAATAATGATAATAATAATAATTATAATAATGATAGTAATAATAACAATAATAATACTAATTTATATCTCTATATAGCGCTCTACCAGTTCCTATTTTTATTTTATTTTATTTTATTTATCTATTCATATTTCACCAGGGTAGCCCGTTCAAACAAAGTGTGGTCTTCCATGGGGCCCTGGAACTCATCAAAATATTTACAATTAAAACAAATGTAAAATAAACCAAATACGATATTGAATACACCAAATGCAATATTTTACTAGATTGAAATTCTAAAAGGTAAAGATTCTAATAAACATGATAAATAAGGTGGTATGGGTTTGTAAATAAAAGGAAAAGATAAAGCGTCATTGAAATTACTGTTTGATTGTGGAATGATTTCTTATTGTTCTACGGCAAGTTGACACGAATATTTCTTTAAATTAAATTTAAAACTCTCTAAACTGGTACATCGCTTAATATGGGAGGGTAACGCATTCCATTGCCTAGCACCGTCATATTATTAAAACTGACCAAAGCGGTCATTAGGTTCAGAGCAAGTCGCCTGTTGGGCGCGCACTGCTAAACCAACGTGCTATAATATTGATCGATAAAATAAACAAATAAACACTAGATGATTGTTTCCTATCGGTACCAAACGAAATTAGTGCCGATGGGAGTCGAACCCAGTACCTTGTGATTGAAGTCTAGGGACTTAACCACTAGACCGTTCTAGTGTATAGCTATCCAGTTCAAACATTAATGCTTAGCGTTTGAACACGATGAAAGCTCCCGGCTTCAAATATGATTGCATCATCAATTTACTTTGGTAATCATGTTCGTTGAGTAATTATCCGAACCGATGGTACATGGTTGTAATTTGATGAGGATATGCCTCCATTTCTATTGTCCAATTAAGAAACTTGACCTGGATTGGGAGCTATGCCAAACAATAGAAACCTTTCTTCCATTGTCCACGGTTTTTAATATGATGCTTACATATGACAATGTATCCCCGTTGAGTGGAATCAATGACATGACATTTACTTGACAGTTTTCAATCGAAAAATAATCATGGAAATGCGAAATATCTATGGCCACCGGTAGGGCCCAATCCGCAGTGATCATTTTTAACTAATCGAAACTAAAGTTGTATAACCGGTCCCATTTTTACATTTTTTTTCAATTCAATTCAATTCAAATCATTTTATTTTTCAGTTCTTTTAATTATTCAAATATATATACAGTCATGAATAATAATGGTAATATGACAATGAAAATGAAAAATAGAGGCCAGCAAAGAAGCAAGGCTTTTTTAGAAGGCTGACCCCTAATAATTACATTAAAAATGTGTACATGATAAAGGCATTAACACATAAAAATTTACAGATTATTACATTTAATGTTTATTTTGTTGTTGTTTATTGTTGTAATATCTGTTTCCATATGCAATTATAATTTACAATTGCATATATGTAAACAGATATTACAAAAATAAACAGCAACAAAATAAACAATAAACAACATAGCTCTACAAACACATACACTCACACCCACCATCCACCCTTACACACACACACACACACACCTACCCACACCCAAGTACAAACACATACACCCACCACAAATATTATACCACACAAACACACAGAGACACACCCCATATCCACATCTGCATACACTCATACACACACACACACACACACACACACAAACAAGCAAACACACCCATAGCTACACACACATACATACACACGCGCATACACAGTGTTGTATTACCATTTACTTCATTGGTTTTCGAAAAATTACTGATCAAGGAACTTTAGATCAATTGAATTGTGGATTAGCAAAATGGCTGATTGCATCATGACTGGCAAAACTGTATACACTCGAAAGCCTTATGACATTTTCCTGCCAAGATATTATTCAAAGATGAACAGAACAAACAAAATTGAGAAAATTTCGGAGAGCTAATACAAAAAAAAGGTAATGGATGTTTGGATATTTAGAGAGATTGGAAACTGATGAGGTCATTAGGGGACAATTAACCATTCATCAATACTATAAAATGTTACTTTTCCCCTAAAATATGAATTCCTAAAAACTTAAATTAGAAGACATTTTCAAGACAGATAGATCTGCTAGGTATTTAATGTTAAATCAATACAAACTTTGTATCTTACCACAATCATTGTGAATTTCGCACTTGTCTATAGATATAAACAAAATGATGGTACGTCGTGCACCCATGACGTCATCAAGTTGGCACCATGTCTAAAATATTTGACTAATTTGCCCACTTTTTTAATCATTAAAAATTCAAACCTTGTCTATTACTTGTTTTTAGAACTACTTTTTGTTCTGCTCACCAAAATTGTCATTAATGTATAAACATTTTTGGTTAATTTTTTTTTAAGAATTCGCAAGAAAAGGACAACAAATGATGATCAATGAGAACAATCTGACTCTCGGACGGATAAAATGCTATTTTAAATCACGCTCAGTATAAGAATATTAAACAGTCCAGCACTATATAAGCATCTCCAGAGGATCAGTGTAGGCAAATATCAGCAAAAATAAGAACTTAAAACAAACTGGAATTTAATTACAAGAAATACATCGCACCTGAGTTGGTAATACAAGACGATTATTAGATATGCTACACAGTTTAGCTCACCCTTCAGTTATGACAACAGTCCAAATCATAAGAAATTCACACCTTGTTTATTACTTGTTTTTGTTAAAAATAATTTTGTTCTGCTCACCAAAATTGTTATCAATGTATAAAATTATTATTATGTTGGTTAAACTTTTTTTTAAGAATTCGCAAGAAAAAAACCCAACAAATGTAAAAAAAAAAAAAAAAAAAAAAAAAAAAAAAAAAAAAAAAAAAAAAAAGATGGCACCAAATTGATGATCAATGAGAACCATATCTGACTTTTCGGACGGATAAAATGCTACTTAAATCACGCTCAGTATAAGAATATTAAACAGCCCAGCACTAAGCAAACAAACTGGAATTCAATTGCAATTATTATATTCTTCTTTAAAAACAGGGTAGTTGCAAGAAATACATCGCACCTGAGTTGGTAATACAAGACGATAATTAGAGATGCTACACATTTTAACTCACCCGTCAGTTATGACAAAAGTCCTAGTGCAACCATCTGGTGCTGGAAAATAAGGAGTGAGGTGAGTCAGGTGATGCTTTCATCCAATTCACCAAATGTGCCCAACCATCCCAAACCTAAGGTATATCATCACCCTCCCTGATGTTAGGAAGGCAATTTAGTGTAGTGGTGATGCGTGAGCTACAGTTATTGGACAACGTTTCAATTTGAATATTAATAATGGGCTGTCACACGTGGGGTATTGTTCAAAATCAACTCCAATATAAAACTTCATGGGAGTATGCTACGCGCATTTAACAATACTCGCATGAAACGATGATTTTGATTGGCACGTTCCGATCAACTGCAACTTGCGATCAATTGCAACTTTTGAACAACACCCCCGGACTCTTTAGCCGGCGTTTGCCGAACGTCTGAATATTTTCTCTAAACGTCGACATATCCTGAAATTTTTTCTCTGTCTCTGGGGAAATCCTGTAATATGTAATGTATTCATTACGAGTTGAATGTATAAGTGAAAAGATAATAATAACAATAATAATAATAATAATAATAATACGAATAGTAATAACAATAATAATGATGATAATATTGATAATAATAATAATAATAATAATAATAAATAATAATAATAATGATAATAATGATAATAATGATAATAATAATGATAATAATAATAATAATAATAATAATAATAATAATGATAATAATAATAATAATGATAATAATAATGATAATAATAATAATGATAATAATAATGACGATGATGATAATAATAATGATAATAGTAATAATAATAATAATAATAATAATAATAGTAATGATGATAATAATAATAATAATATTGAGAATGCTGAAAGACGTTGTCATCCGTCGTCATACGTTAAATACGTCGGAACATGATCAAAACGTTTTGACGTATATGCCGACGTTTGTCTCATACTTTCTGCATTAGTTATTGGAACCTTAACAGATCGTCAGCCCACGTTCACAAACACGACTTATATGTTACTCATGTATCAGAATACGTCGAGTTATTATTATCATTATTTTATAGATTTTCCCGAAACGTATTCCTAGCTTACGAGTAACGTGCATACGTTACGCTAATGTTGGACATAAGTTCTAAACGCCAACACGCTAAATAGAAATGTCGGGAGACTGCGGTAGTTTGCTGTCGTGCAAACTCCATTAGGAAACGACGTTGCCAAGCTGTATACTTTTATTATCTAGACCCAATATCCACCGATTCAGGTTGTCATTGAAAATGGCATATCGGGAGAGCGCCTCGACGACGTATGCGTCAACGCTTATTTTACTAGTCAACCAAGTAAATTAGACTCTCGGTACACTCATAGAGGGTAATACAGACCCTCTATGGTACACTTAACATGATTAAGGTAAAATAATTGCTCATGAAAGCCCGCTTTCGATGCATTTGTATAATTGCCGAGGTCAATTATTCTAATGTACCATTTTCCTCAACTGCCCAAAGACCGCCGGTTTTCACCGAATTGAAGAAACAGCACAATTTCGATAAAGAATATGGTGATATCCGGTTATTGATATGGCGTCAGCTCGTTTGGAAAGCGAATGTGGTTTACGCGCTCTATGTGAGGTTGCATTATGTGTTTGAACAACAAGTTGTAGGACATTGAAAGTCAGTTATAAACACGCAGCTAAAAGAGGAAAGTGTTTCCATATTAATCATGTAAAAGCCACCCCAAAATTTGGTTAATATAGGAGATCTACAAACAGTGGCTGGCCTCTATGACAAAAAAATTACGTGTTTTTTAATGTCAAAATATTGTGTCTGCTGAACCATATTTATCTGTAAAAGAGGAATGATTTGTACGAGACTACGACTCGCGGATGCTTTTGTTTTATAAAGTATATTTGTTTAAGTCCTATAAGCGTTGATTAGAGTGATTGGAAATTGGGATACCCAATGAAGCATGGTAGTATATGTTTTTATATAAACACAGTGCCGTTGACCGTTGTGAGTCTTTATAAAGTTAAACGACCTTTTGGTATCAGAAAGGACTTTTTGAAGAAGAACCATAACAGGCAACGCGCTATAAACATATTAAGGTGTGGCCACACCGGCCGAGCGGAGATGTATTGGTCCATGCGCAGAGCCTGTATCACGCTCTGCACAAGCACACACCGAAACACTAGGGTCTCCCCTTTCAGACTAAATTCCTACCGTTAAAGGACCGCTACAGCTCCGTTCGGCCGGTGTGACCACACCTTTAAAAACACCTCAAAATTTGGTTAATAGGAGATCTACAAACAGTGGCTGGCCTCTATGACAAGAAAATGACGTGTTTTTTTAATGTCAACGTATTGTGTCTGCTGAACCATATATCTGTAAAAGAGGAATGATTTGTACGAGACTACGACTCGCGGATGCTTTCATTTTATAAAGTACATTAATTTGTTTACGGCCCATAACCGTTGATTAGAGTTATTGGAAAGTGGGATGCCCAATGAAGTATGATAGTATATTTGTTTTATATAAACACAGTGCCGTTTACTGCGGTGAGTCTCTGGTCATTATTAATTTATTTATAAAGTTAAACGACCTTTTGCTAACAGACACGACTTTCTGAAGAAGAACAATAACAGGCAACGCTCTATGAACATATTGAGGTGTGGCCACACCGGCCGAGCGGAGATGTAGCGGTCCTCTAGCGACAGGAGTTAGTCTGCAACGACAGACCCTAGGCTTTCGGTGTGTCCATGCATGCGCAGAGCCTGTATCACGCTCTGCACAAGCACACACCGAAACACTAGGGTCTGTCCTTTCAGACTAAATTCCTACCGTTAAAGGACCGCTACAGCTCCGTTCGGCCGGTGTGACCAAACCTTTAAAAACACCTCAAAATTTGGTTAATAGAAGATCTCCAAACAATGGCTGGCCTCTATGACAAGAAAATGACGTGTTTTGTTTAATGTCAAAATATTGTGTCTGCTGAACCATATATCTGTAAAAGAGGAATGATTTGTTTGAGACTACGACTCGCGGATGCTTTTATGTTATAAAGTATATTTGTTTACGACCCATATCCGTTGATTAGAGTTATTGGAAATGGGGATGCCCAATCAAGTATGATAGTATATTTGTTTTATATAAACACACTGCCGTTGAGCGCGGTGAGTCTCTGGTCATTGTTAATTGATTTATAAAGTTAAACGACCTTTTGAAGAAGAACAATAACAGACAACGCTCTATATCAACGTTATTAAGCGTCATGATTATTTCCTTCTTTTTTTTTATAAAAAATGGAAAGTTAATGACGACGGATCTGTACAAAACTTAGAAAGAAGAATGGTAAAATATTGATAAAACATATATGCCAAATAATTTTGCAAGAACGTTTATTATGACCATTTCGGAGAAGCAAGTAACTGTCCCACATGTTGCTCACTGTGCTGACTATAATCATTACGGTTTTAAACGTAGAATACTTCTTTTGCAGCCTAAAATTTGGCTCTTCAAGATTGTTGTGTTGTGTTGAGTACTGAATGTTATAACTTATCACCAATCAATTAAGCACAAAGATTGGTCATGATAGGCGCATTTATAGTTATTCCAATAATAATTCTTCTATTCGGGCCTCGAACTAATGGACCGTGCGTGCAAAATTCAAAACAGCCGTTAACCCCTCGTTGACCAATAGCGCAAAAGTCTCTCTCAGTGCGTATTCCGCATGGTGTGGCAGTGTATTGAAGTGCGCACTGTATGTGCTCTTATGTTTTTTTTTTGTGTGTGGTACCGTAATACGCTAGGAGTATCGCGATACCGTTGGTGTCAAGATGAATTATGATAGATTAGATTTTTATTTGAATTAAATATTCTGGACTACATTCGACCAAAATAATTTATAGAGGTTATTATTTTGGCATATATGGGGTACACAACAAGATGTAAGCATAACCGTAATGTGTGCCAATGTAGTTTTCTATCTTTAAGCAGAAAACTACTTTGTAATTTACCATGTTGATACAATTCTTCTTGGATATTATTTTCAACATCTCTCACGTGTTTTCATAATTCAATTTTGCAAATCCAAATTTTTGGACTATGGAAGAAGACATTTTTTAGTGGGGGTAGTGACATGGTATAGAGGGAAATAAATTCCATGACAGTGATAATTTGACGCCCTGAATTGCTTTTTTGAGAGGTAGGTTGTCAAAAAGATGTCACCAGCTACACATAGCATATTAATCAAATATACCATGCACTGAGAAGTTCTAGTTGATATAATGAAATTTAATTTTCTATTATGTATGTTTTTATTTTATCGTTTTTATGGCACACGAGCTGGCTGTTGTCCGCTCATGTTGGTTTTTTTTATTCTTCTTTTGTCTTGCTCTATTTTTGTCCTTTGTTGCGTGCCTCAGTAGAGCACTAAACCTTAATGGATTAATGCCCCATGAAGCTCGCCGTACAATATAACAGCAGGTAAGTCATTTGAATATTCAAGTAATTGGGTCTCGATTGTCTGACGGGGATATCTCTTTGGTAATACCCCAGTTACATAAAAGCCCAGAGGTAACACGATCGAAAACGATCCTTTTTTCTGAGGCAGTTTGATGTGTACTTAACAAAGAGTCGTGTTTAATCGTTTTGCTTCCGGGCTACTGTGTGACTGGGGCCTTATAAGCAGCCAACTGGTATATCCTAATTTGAATATTAACGTAATTGAATCTCGATTGTTATACCGGAAATGTCTTTGATAATACCCCAGTCACATAGAAGCAAGGAAACAACACGATTGAACATATTCGGACGCAGTTTACTGTGAACTTAAACAAAGAGTCCAATCGTGTTGCTTCCGGGCTTGTGTGTGACCGGGGCATGATATAAGCAGCCCTATAAAACCGGCAGTACAATAACAACATGTACGTCCTAATTTGAATATTAAAGTAATTGGATTTCCATGACTCTTTGATAGTACGGAGCTTAAGCAAGTTAACGGAAGGGCTTAGCAGAACGTTAGCCCTAAGGTCCGTTCCACAAGTAGCGTTGTGTTGGTAAATACATTGTGTTGGCAAATGAGTATTGCCAACGTGAGAAGAGGACGGTATAATTCGATTGATTGGGTCTACACAAAAAACTACAATGAATAGATCGGTATTTATGAAGTAAACAATGCACGTAAGGTATTCGAGTATATCATCAATCCATGAATCAACAAATCAAACCCTTTTATTGTAAGGACCTCTTCGACTTGTACTTCTTATCATTACAAAGAATTCTAATGATACTTCATTATAATTTGTATAATTTAGGAATTCTCACGCTGAACTACCGAGGCCACGAAAGGCTTGGAGTGATGACATAATATACGTCATCACACTAGCGTCTTGATGAGAACCTTATTCCTGGCGAGGATCGACCTGAAATAACGTTCTCAACCTTAGCGGTCCGCGAGATTTTCCCGCGCTTGAGAAATAACGTCCTGATCGGCCCTTCCGTCTTCTTTGCTTAAGCCCGTAAGCAACATTATTGGACACGACGTCTTGTTAAGTTAACATATAATTGCCTCATAACAAAGTAATTGGAGGAAACACAATAGGCGGGTTTACTTATATATTCAAATTTATGTGCGTTAAACGTAGTTACGTGGTATTCCAAAGACTGGTTGATAACAATAAGACTACGATACTTGGAATCCAGTTTGAATACATTACTTGTTGCTATGTCGGGCAAGCCTCGGGCAAGCTTTGGGGTCGTCAAGAACAACCTTTGTGTTAGAGGTATGCACAAAATTTGCATCTATTAGTAAACCCGCCTATTCAACACGACTCTTTGTTCAGAGGGAGTTTTCTGTGAACTTAACAAAGAGACGTGTTCAATCGTGTAGCTTCCGGACTTCTATGTGACTGGGGCTTTATAAGCAGCCCTATCAAACTGGCTGTACAATCATAAAGCAGTTATATCCCAATTTGAATATTAAATAAATTGGATCTCGATTGTCTGACAGGAAAATATATTTTGAATAATAACGCCCCTGTCGTATAGAAGCACGGAAACAACACGGTTAAACATATTCGGATGCAGTTTACTGTGAACTTGAAGGTGGGGTCACACCTGCCGAGCGGAGCTGTAGCGGTCCTTTAGCGGAGACAAAAATTCATTAAAGCTCGTAACCGTTCACCATCGCTTAACATAAGTTGGCATCCACTAAAGCACCGCTTGATCAGCTCTCCAATCTTTCATGGTCCTTAGTTCCGCTCCAAAATACAAAAGGTTTTGAGCCGCACAAAAGATTGCGAGCGATAAGGAGAGAGCAATTTCCGCTCTGGCAAAGTTCACCACCGCTAAAACATCGTCCTGGCACCGCTAGACGCAAGTTTGTGGCCGCTTGGATCCGCTAGGTCAACGCAGAGCGACATCATGCACATGCGTGCTTTGGTTCGCCGGAAGTTTGACCCTAAAAAGCCATGCCCACTTAAAAGAAAATCGTCAAGCCCAAAATGGCTCAAAATCACGATTTAGTCTACAAAGTCAATGCCAATTATGTTTTCAATAAATATTGATAAATGCATTGATATCCTTACGTTCATGGGATGGCTATGGCTTATTTATGATTCTAATTGGTTCAGCAATACAATACCAATGAAAGAAAACAACAATGAAAACAAAATGTCAAAAAACAAGAAAACACATAAGAAATAAAAGAAAAAAGAAAAAAACTAGAAATTTGTCGGGATTAATTCATTTTTTTTTACGTTGAGTGAAGAATTTTCTTATGAACTTATATTTTGTGAACTACAGTATAAAGTGTAATTTTATGCATAAATTTGCATTATTAATTTTGATTTTTCCCAAATTTGACTGCAAATTTTGACGGCGTTATTAGGGTTAGAGTTTGTTTGGGGCTTATCACTTTGGGGTACGTTGCTCAACAGATCGCTCTCAGATATAATCTACCTTTCTTTGAATAGTGTTGCAATGTATTGACCAGCTGTTCCAAAAGTACACGAGATGTGCTTATCAAACAGACGGTAATTTATCTTGAACATGGGTACAAGCTATTTTTGTTTAATTTGTTTAGGTTCTACAAGCTATGCTTTAAAAAAAAAATGCGATTTCTACCCGAGAATGTCTGTGAGATTTTTTTCACAGCTTCTCGGTAAAAACTGTCAATCAGTAGTTATCCATATTGGGTTAAGGCAAGAATTATTTCAATGCTTTTTAATAGGTTCCTCCTATTTCACGTGATTGCATTTCTATGTCAAATAGTAATTGTTACTTTTGTCATATGTTTAATTTGTTGAGTTTAGGATGAATATTATATATTTGTGGAATGTGAAACAAATTAAAGAAAAAAGAAAATTTAATCGAGTTGGTTAGCAACGATGACAGATTGAAAAAAACTTGCTGAAAAGCGAAATGATAACTTACTTACAAAATCAAACCCAATTTTAAGCAATTTCAAGACCAAATGCAAAACTTCAGTTACAAGAATTAAGGGCATTAATTGTGCAAGCAATTTCTTTCATTCGTTGGTGCTTTAATAGTTTAGAATGAAATCGCCCCTTCTTGAGAAATGCAACTTCTGATGCCACATTAACCTTTTAGTCTGGATTTATAAACGATATTTTTCAACAAATTAAATCATCATATCCCACAATCTTTATTTCCTGAGAATTTAGATTCTTGATCAATAATTTATAAATAATCTTATTTTTCATTGATCACTGTTTATTTTAAAAAAATGCGATTGCTTTGTTGTTTGGGGTCTCAGTGGGCAGCAATGACGATTTCTGCGTTGGCCTAGCGGATCCTAGCGTCCACTAACCACCATCTAGCGGTGCCATGGCGGTGTTGGAGCGGTCATGAACTTTGCCAGAGCGGTAAGTCCCCTCGCTTCTTTCCGCTCGCAATATTTTGTGCAGCTCAAAACTTTCAGAGCGGTAGGAGGGACCATAAGCGATGGTCCAGCGGAAACCTGTGGTGACTTAGCGGAGGCGAACTTATGTTAAACGGCGGTGAACGGTTACGAGCAGTGATGAATTCGTGTCACCACCCAGGACAGCTATTTAGCACCGCCCAGCCGTTATGCCCAGGCTTTTGAAAAAGCGGTGTTAGATGGGCGGAGGTAAGCGTTTTACAAAATAGATCAATTGTTCTACCCACTTTGTGAGCGGTGACGAGCGTTGTCGAAATTAAATCCCCAATTCCTTTCGCTAAAGGACCGCTACAGCTCCGCTCGGCCGGTGTAACCACACCTTAACAAAGAGTTCAATCGTGTTGCTTCAGGGCTTCTATGTGCGTGACTGAGGCTTAATGCCACGGTTCATAGATTTATCACTTTACTGCAGCAAAAAGCATGAATTGCAAAAATAATCAACAAATTAAAGTTATTGTCTGGTGACGAATGGGTCAAAGGTGGGTTTGTGGATCACAATTGAACCAAATTGATTAGATAACTTCTGGCATGCAGGAGTAGGCTTAAATGAGAGAAATTAATTTTCCAAGTGAATGGGTAATTTTCTCTTGTTGGAATTAACCCAACCCTCGCGTCAGGCAATTCGATATTAGCATAACAATAATAATAATAATGATAATAATAATAATAATATTCAGTTCTTTTATAGCGCATAACACATAGCCATAGCATGTCCCTATGCGCTTACCTAGCAGAAAAAAGAAATGACAGAATGGAAAGTGGAGAAAAAAGATCTGCTTTAAAAAGCAAGAAAACAACGTACATTTGATATTGTGCACTCGATGATGAGTGTAATCGATGCTATTGAATATAGTGTGAAGAGAATAATCATCTATGTTATTTGATATTTATACCAATTAATTAGCCATCTGAACCACCCGCAGACTTCGGTCATCAGACTCTTCCCTCCTACACGTTCCTAAATCCCATCACTACTTCTCACACGCAGGCCCCTTCCTCTAGAACAATCTACCCATAATAGCCATCCACCAAGCCTCATCTGCCAGTTCGTCTAAAAATCCATCTATTTCCATCGTGTTATATTTAATGTTTGATGTACAGCGCCATGAGCGTCATTACTGAAATCACCATTATTATGGAGGCGCCGTGGTGTAGTGGTCTCTCGCCTTTCACCAGAGGGTCGTAGGTTCGAGTCCAACCCAGGGCCTTAATTTCCTTCAGCAAGAAATTCATCCACATTGTGCCGTACTCAATCCAGGTGAGGTGAATGGGTACCTGGTAGGAATATTTTTTAATCCTTGAAACGCCAAGTGCGCTAATGAAGTGGCTGCCGAGCTAAAGCTAGGGTAATAATGCTGCAATTGTAGAGCGCTTAGAGAATTCTTCATAAAGAATTGATAAGCGCTATATAAAAGCCGTTCATTATTATTATTATTATTACGTTCAATTGATATTAACATTATCAACGATATCATAATATGACAGGCAACGTACAGCAGTAATATTTAAGATTCTTTCGACGAGTTCGACCCCCTATGGGGCAGACATTTATACTAGTAATAATAATATTTATTTGATGATAATGATAATTACAATAATATAATAATGCTAATTATAATGATAATAATAATGATGATAACAATAAGAATAATAACAATGATAATAATAATAAAATAATGATAATGATAATAATACGAATAACAACAACAATAATGATATTAATGATAGTAATGATATTTATATGCAGTTCTCATATAAAATTACATAATTTTTATGTTAGAATTTTCTAAGCGCTCTACAATAATAATGTAGCATCATCATCCTGGCCTGAGCATTATTAGCGGCTTTTGAGAGGCTTATGCATTTTAAGGTATATTCATTCCAGGTACCCATTCACCTCACCTGGATTGAGTGCAGCACAATGTGGATGAATTTCTTACTGAAGGACAATCAAAGCCAGGAGTGGGACTCGAACCGCGGAACTTTGCATGAAAGACGAGTTCCAGAACCACTTCCACAGGATGATTCCTCATAAATCTGGCAAAGGAGACTAACTGTTTGTAAAATCATTCTTTTAATCCGACTACACGCTGTTAAGCTCATGAGTTTTGCAGAATACAGTATTCTACAATTTTTAAAGTTTGCATAGTCCGAGAAATTAATAGCGCCACCTGTGTGTAATAGGTGTACAAATAGAGCTATGCCATTTTATTCGAGCTGTTTTCTATTTCATGTACGACGCCA
>BQKZ01009869.1:12436-22791 GCA_036244855.1 Temnopleurus reevesii | reverse complement strand
CAAGCACGCACCTAAATACAAACATACTTGAATACAAATTTTTGCAACGACCAATGATTTTGGATCCGGTTTTTTTTTGAAGATTGAAATTGACTTGTCTCAGTTATGTATTTCAATCACGACTAAAAAGACAAGGAAACAAACAAAAGTGTTGCATCAATTCTTTTCAGCTTTTAAATGTTTAAAAATAACCTGCAATAATTCCTGGCCCTCATCAAAATGAAGCTTTTATTAAAGCCAGCTCCATGATTTACTTAAAAACTTGACAAATTCATAACACATGTTTTTAGAGCATGCAACCGGATCGTACAGTTCAGATGAAGCCAGCCCTAATGCAATTTTTTGATGAGTAAATGTTTCCTTCTCAATATTATATCATGATAAAAGTTTTTTTTCCTTGGCACAATAGCATATTTCTGTTGCCAAGAAATTTCATGGGGCCCCCGTTACATAAAACCTAAAATTATAACAACTTTGCCATAAATGGTATATCCTGTGGAATCCTTGATACTGATTGGCTGTTGCACACCAAAGTCAGAAGTACCATGCAAATATGACAAGTTTGGCACAAATATTAAGTTTTATGCAACAAGCCCTAGAATACATTGAAGCAGAACACAATAACTTACTTTTTCTGCTACACATGAGACTTAAGCTATCTCTTATGCACATAAAATTAAAAAAAAAATTCCCCATAAATTATCGTGATTGCTTGAAAGGCACTGTAGGTATTAAAATGAAGGGCAAAACATACGGAACATGATACAAAAAATTAGCAAAAGAGATTAAAAAATCATCCTTTTTAAATGACTTTGACTCTTGGTATGTTTTTATGTTCATTCTAAAGAAAATTGTATAGTTTTCCACGTTCTTATATAGTTCTGAATATAACCATTAAAAAATACATGTAATACCTATTGAATATAACATGAAATGCAGCATTCATCATGCAAAGTATTTTTAGACTTTTGAACAATTGACCCTTTGGGTTGTGTGATGCAAGCCACAAAGTATTTTCACCCATTCATGACAGGAATTATTTTTCAACAAATTCAAGCACTATTATTTTCCTAATTGGCAACACAAAGATGTTTTTTTTAAACCTTCCAATTATATATAATTTTACCAAATTGAATCTTCATCACCAAAAATGTGTCAGAAAATTTAAAGTCTTCTACTTAAATGAAAAATAAGGATTTTTAAATTAAAGATTTGCGACAATTTTAGTGAAAACTGTCATTTCAAAAATCTCTGCAACAAATGGCAACAATAGCTTATTACAACAATAATGCTCAGATTTTATGTAGAATTTTTTCCTCTCTCTTCTTATATGCATCTGATATTATTTTTGAGCACTAGATCAAAGGTTATTGAGCCAACACAAAATATGTTTAATCCTCCTGAAAGGAATAAGCTCATTGACGTTATTGCAATCCATCTACACAAGATCTAAATATCCTACCCCTTCAAATTAATAGTACATTCCACTCGACAAAGGACATGAAATAATTTGGATAGATTTGTCTAGATTTCATCACAACTAGATGATGATATTTCATAACATGCCATTTCAAAACATGAATACCACATCAGAATTGACCATTCATTTGTTTTTCTGTTCTGAAACTGGACACTCTTAATGTTTGTTTTTATATGTCAACACCCAAGCCCCCTTTACAACTCAGCTCTTCTATATATCAAGTGTGATTTTCTTTGGTTGTCCTGAGTAAGAGGGTCAGGTGATAAGCAAGTGCCGGAAACACTGTGTCAAGAAGGAGAATATAACATTAGTAAATACATTTCTTTGTTTCGAGATCTGTAATTATAAGATAAAAATGTACAAGATGAATTTGATAGTCATAGGATAAAAAAATAAGATTAAAAAAGTTGAATTGCAACAACCACCCCCAACTAGAATGGGTATAGAATAGTCACTAACTTTAAATTTCATTGATATTTTTGTCTCTACTACGTTGGTACATCTTGAATTTGAGTACTAAGAGATCATGCTTCTCTTTGGAGTAGATGAATGAACTGAGATTGGGCTTGCAACCAACGGCAGTTAGCTCATCATAGCGTTTTCTGATAGAGCTGATACTCCTGGAGAAGATTCTGGGAGTCCTAACCATCTCTTCCCTGGTAAAACCCAGTTCAAGAACAACATCGATGTGTGATTGGATTGTCTCCACACTGGCATGAAGCAACTGAGGATGTCTCCGAATCAGGTCGTTCAACTTGGCAGTGGTCAGAGCAAGATGCTCCTGTAGGTACTTCATCCGCGCTTCAAGGAACTCTGTCCCGATCCGAATGGAACTTGGACAGTATCTGATGATCGAGATCAGATCCTCGCCATGAAATCCGGATGCTTTCAAGAACTTGACGTTGTTCTCCAGCTCGGAAGCCTGGCGCATAAAAAGCGATGGATCGTTCCTCATCACGTAACGGATGACACGGTTATGGTCTCCAAAGAACTTCTCTTCTTTCATAACCTGTTTGAGGTACGATGCCACCCGCTCTATCCCACCCTGAATACGGTAAAACAGTGATGGAGTGTAAATGAGCGTGTAGCAGATGTTCTTTTCCGAGACATCAAGGTACTTCATGTATTCTACATTATCAATGACAGTCTCTGGGGTGCCGAAGAAGCGTGGCGCCCTCTGAAATATGTTGGCAACCTCGCTGTCCTTGAGACCCTCATTCTTCAGATACTGCACCAACTCAGAGACAGCCTTCACATCCTTCCTCAGGAATGCAGCTTCCTTGTAGATTATATTGACAATGTCTGAGTTTGTGAGTCCCAGACTCTTGAGGATATCAACATGCTGTTCGAGGTGTCTCACGTCCTGTCGCAGCACAGTAGGACGGGACTTCTGCAACCTATCGCAGTCCAGACCGATGCTCGTTAGATACTCTCTGCTCGCATCGGTTGCAATGCTAGTTTTGCTACGGCGCTTGCTTGATGCGCTGCTAGAGCATGTTCTCAAATTCTCTTTGTAGATACTAGAGCATGATAACACTGTGGGATTTCTTAGGGAGGGGTGTGATTGGCCAAGGTTCACTCGCTTTAATTCTGATATCACAGAGTTCACAGAAACAGTTCTTGCTAGTTGCCTTTTATTGCTGGTGGCTACTCCACTAGATGGTGCTCCCAATATGATTCTACTTGTGTCCCTTGGTCTTAAAATAAGGTTTAAAAAGTGCCTTGATGTCCATCTCAAAACCCAAGGAGAGCGATGAAGAAGGGCATCCATTGTCCTGAAAAGATAAAAAATAAACATAGACCTGGAATGAGATTCACAACAATCATGGATTGGCTACAAATAATGCACTTATGAAGATTTCCCATCCTAAGTTGTGCAAATCACTTGAAAAAGGTAAAAAATAATTTTTACTACAATTCTGAGCAGACTCAACATTTGTAGGTCACTTGATCCGTGATTTTCATATAAAATTTGTTGGCAACAGTACTAAAAAATAATCTATGTGCAGTACGTACAGGAAATCCCAAACATAGATGTTTTAAAAAAAATTTGAGTTTGAATATATATTTGTTATTACATGAATCATGTTCTTAAATGTTACTTCGTATCCTTGGGTTAAATATTCAAAGAAATGTTTAAGTTTCTTAAATCATATCGGGCTGAGGATGTTAGGTTATTAAACAAAATTTAACAAAACCAAAGATAATGTCAAGGGCAAGCCTCCCCCCCCCAAAAAACACCAACGTTTCATTTTCTGTAAAATTCAAATGGGCCTTTGAATGTTAAAGTTAGACGAAATTATGTGTTTTTTTTAAACTTTTCACTTTTTACTTTGCATTTAATTATATTACGACGTGCTCCTGACCTGTTGCCGTTGGCGTTGGACTTTAGAAATTATAACATTCTGAAAGTGAATTTATGACGCTAAATAAATTCCAAATTGAGTAAAAATGAGAGTACAGTCCAATTAAATTCAGTTAATCCCATATTAAAAGATTTTCAATCCATATAAATTAGGGGATATTCAAAATTTTCAAATTTGGAAAAGGTCTTTCACTTCATCTTCCTCCATGTCCTTTCGCAAATGTCAGTATGTGGGACCATGCTTCACTTTTAAGTTTTCAGGGCTAATCAAGGTTGAATTGAATTGAACTAGCCTAGTTGATCGACAATAATTTAGGCAACCTTCATGTTTGGCCAATAATGGAAACAAATTGAAGAATGATTGTTCAAAAACGTAACTTACAAATCTGGCAGAAGACGATTTCTTGAGTGTTGTCAGGAATGACCTCTCTCTTCAACCATTCACAAGATCAGAACTAGTCGATAATTTCAACACTGTTGACATTTGCAATCTACTGGGCCGAAATCCGCCACGTCGCCTTTGTCAAATTCGTCATTATTGACGTTAAATAATTAATCTTTGGAGGAAAGATGCCGATTTCTCGTGAAGAAGTGAATTTTCAACGTCTCCTTGTGAGATGTGAGGAGATGGCTGCGGAAAATAGATCAGGAGATTGGCGTTTGGAAAAGGTTAGTTGTACCCATTTCAGGTTTTCTCCACAGCGGCTTGCTTGCTGGATCACCTGCCGAAACTACCGCGTTAGTCTACACCCGAGTACCGTACTACCCCCTCGGCCGTTAGCGCCCACTCTAGCAGCCGGTAGGTTGCCGCTTGAATTATTGGAAGGGGGGGGGGGGGGGGTCACCTCTAAGTTAGGTTTTATCTTGTTTTTTCAAGGTTCTGATTCTAATGCATCTGACAGTGAATGTGAACCATTCTCTTCGATTTTTGTACAATTCCATCTGACTTTAGCTTTGCAATGTCTGCATGTCCATTTTATTGGACTTTCAAATTCATGACTGTGTTTTGTACTTTGATGTGTTTTGTACTTGTTTTACATGTATATTTCAGATTATGTTATTAATTAGTAACTTATAGTGTAAAAGGAATAGATCAAGATGTATTATGAGGTCAAATTCAAACTGTTCTATTACAGAAAGGAAATAGATGGATCAGTGAAAATATATTTATTAACTGAATGATATAATCTACGTATCATATCGAAAATTTGCACAAGCATGAGGATCTTGCATTTATTTGCAGAAAATCATATCATGAAATTTTACAAGATTATTTTGTAATATGCAAAAGCAAAAAATATCCATGGCAGTTGGTTCACAATGAAGAAAATAAAATCAATTTAGATTTGCTGTTCAAAAGTATGGTACAGTGCCGTACCCATTGCCCAACCTGACACCTAATGAACTGATAAATAGGTTGTAATTATAGATCTATTGATGACTTTATTTTCTCTACAGTATGTTTGTGCATTGCAAGATAAACTGGCAGATTTGAAGAAATCATCAATGTGAGTACAAACGTTATTATTTAACCATGAAATTTATTAACTTAGTTGAACTTTACATATTCATACAAAAGCACACTTTAGGCAAGATTTTGTCTACATTTGTTTAGGCAAGGAAAAACAAGAATATAAATGGCAAAATATAGAGGAAGAAATTATTGTACTTTTATCAGTTATCCTAATGTTACTAAAGTTCTATTGGCTTTTTCTAGAACAAATCTGGAATAGGGGCAAGTAAGAAAGGACTTCATGTTTGCTAACGAACTGAAAGATACTTCAGTCAAATACTTTATATCAGTGGTTGTATAATAAAAAGTAATATCGATGATTAAAAACATTAAAGTAATATCAATGATTAAAAATGTTATATTATATTCTTCATCTGAAACCCATATAACCCGGTGATGCTTTGATGCCAGCCCTGTTTGATGCTGTTTTTCCTTATGTATTTGATTGGTCTGTAGGAAGCCAGCAGTGGAACTGATGCAGGATTACTGCAAGAAGGTGGATTATCTCAAAGAAATTATACAAATGCAGAAGCTGGTAAGACGTGTTTTATACTGTAACATGTTAATTTCAGAACAGAACAAAAGATAACAAAGCAAAAAATTGAAAATTTATATTCATGAAGTCAAATATGGGTACATTCAATTGTGATGAACTGGTACATCATACAGATACATGTAGATTATGTATCCTCAAGTTGGGGGTAACGCTATGTGAAATATCAATTACGTCTGCTTCAGAGAAAAAGATATCTTGAAGTTTTTAAAATGTTCAATCCCATCTTATTGGTTAAAATAGATATTCAAATAATCACTTGTTGCCCTATATTATCAGAAATGCAGCCTTAGAAATTAGGCAATATATTTTAACTCGTTGACAACAGGTCCTGACGTTGCTTGGCTCCCACAAACCCCACTAATATACGGAAGAAGGGTTTAACCAGTAGTGTCAGTTTGTTACATTTTGATGGCTATTAAGATCTTTCAAAATATGCTCTTAGTATTTTCAAATTCAATTATTGAAGTAGGAAGATCAATAAGTGAGCTTAGAGTTCAATTCCAAACTCCTCCTCTCTAAAAAGATATTTGAACCTCCATTTCACATTAAAGCACTTTAAAAATAATGAGATTCCACTCCATTCTCTTCCAGCCGTCAGCTAGTGAAAAGGCCATGAAGACGCAGCTTTTAGCTCCGGCCAAGACGTCGATAGGCATCCATCATCCAAACTCGCCTTCTCTGAAAAGATCCAAGGACCTGCATCAGCAGCTCTCGGCCAGATACGCAACTGAGATGAGGAAGGAGCTACTTGGAGGAGATGTGGGTATTTTATCCCATACATGTTAAAGTCAGTCCGTCATGATTAACATGACTTCCGGTTGCGAGCCAAACTGTCCGCAGCCATTTTGATTGCGAAGATTGCCGAACAGAAATTCACATAATCTTTTTACCTGGAATAGCGAGTGAGTATAGCTTTATTTCGCTAGCGCACAGCTCGGCAGGCGTAAACGTGTGTGTTTCGCACGTTTTTAGAAAAAAAAATCGAAGCCAAAGAGGGGAGGAAACAAAGGTACACGCAACGACAACAAGGATCGAAAAGTCGTACAAAGTGTTCCGAGTTTCTGAGCTTGGCAAGGTGCGTAAGCAAGGAAATTTTCATATCGTTGTTGCCAATACGTAACCCGCCGTCCATGCGTGCTCGCAACCGTAAATCATGTCGATCATGACGAACTGACTTTAAGGTTCTCAAATATTAAAAATATTGAAATTAAAATGTAATAAGCTAAAGAGCTGAACCAAATATGCTATTAGAAAGGGAACTTAAGAACACACCCACACAGAAAGGATTTTTGTCATGCCATTTTGCTGAAGGTTTGCCTTCTGGTTTGGTTTGGATATTTCCCATCCTTGGGATAATAACTAAATACTCAGTCAATACAATGGTTTTATTTGGTTCCAAAATGATTTAATCATTAATGGATCTCAACACCAACCTCTCAAGTATAAACTAGGTAGGTAAGCATGTTTATAATTTGCGATGAAAATATGGAAAATGTTCAGTAAGTGCTTCATTATATATAATTTCTGTTTTTTTTTTTTTAAATTCCTTATACAGAATGATAGTTATTCAAGTCCAAATGGTGTGAGACAACGAAGGTAAGTCTGTAATTCTACTCTTTGTTATAACATCCATATTTCACATTCACAGTAAGAAAAACTTAACTCATCCATACTTACCCCCAGTAGACATTTTTGATGGAAGGGGGGGGGGGGGGCAGTGTTACGGGTTAATATTAGCATAAATTCTCAAGCAGCGATATATGCCCCTTCAGTTGTTATTTCGATGGGGGCCGGACAACTTAGCCTAACATTGCAATATCTCTACAAGGTCACATGTCTATTTTAAATTGTCGTTAGAAGGGAATATCCAAATTTCCCCAAATTTTTTTTTCAATTCAGAATTTTGCATTTAGAAATGTGAATGCAGCTGAACTATACCACAGGACAACAGATTTAATTTCATATCTGAAAAGTGACATGATTGAAACACTGTGGAAGCTAGAATCTGTAGGTTTATTTGCAAGGCACATTTATTTCATGTTGTGATTATCTTCTAGCTTAGCTCCAGAGTTTGCATTGCCCTCTTTTGATCACATGGTGTCTAAACTTTGTAGAAAACTGCATTTCCAAGGTCTGTGTTGAACCATGGCCTCTTTGTGCATGGGGAAATTATTGGAAAGTTTGTAGTCTTAAGCCCCAGTCACATACAGTGTAGTGTTAGAGCTCTGATGCAACATGATTCAACATGTCTCTTTGTACAGCTGTATCCTGATTTATCTGATTCATGCTCATGAATAAAAATTCATACTTTAGAGGACTCAACTGAGCAAAGAAGCATGTTTAATTGTTTTGAATAGGGCCCCCTATGTGACTGGAGTTCTATGGAATAATCTTAGTATAAATGAAATACGTGAAATACATAGTTAGCCATGCTTGTCTTCTTAAAGGTTAGAAGGAGGGACCAATGAAACATCAGATGATCTGGATGCGGTCCTTCAGCATCATCACAACATGCAGGAGAAACTCGCAGAGGAGATGCTTTCACTGACTAGGAACCTNGTGTATGTGTGTGTATGTGTGTGTGTTTGTGTGTGAGACTATATGTATGAAAAATACAATGCGAGTAATTCTTGAATAGTCTTTATCCTGTGGTTTGAATAGCGCCATCTACAGCTTCAATAGAACTCTCGGAAAACAAAGTTGATTCATATTTTGTTGCCGGTATTCCAACACCCTGAAACTTACATCCTCTCCTCAATTCTCTATCATTCCATCTTTGTCAAACATGCCCTCATCTTTTGGTCTCTATGCTTAATTCGAACTGGGTCTGCAGTAATTTAGAGTTCGAGATTCAAACAATTGATCTGTCAAAATGATGTAGTCATTTTTACGTTTGCTACTATGCGCGTTTCTGCCCATCCCTTGTTTTCGTCACTTCACGAAAGGTAATCTTGGAACTTCTCTCTGCTCCTCTTTTTGCCTCTTCCTCCACCCATCCCTCCCTCTCGCAATCATCTTAATGCCTTTGTTTGCCAATTTGTCTGTCATCGGGTTATCATCACGTGACTTTGCGACCACCGCAGATAGGCCATATTCTTCAAGCCCACGCCATTTGGTCAAACCCCGACAAACTTGACATAATCGTGATTTGGAATTTCAATTTGGGATCAACTTAATCCCCGTAACGAGATGAAACGAATTATTGCGGATTTCATGATCTAATTCTGTGACCTTCGGCCGGGTTTTAATGGAGAGGTCACCCAGTTAAATAAACAAATTGTACAAGTTTTACATCTTACTTTACAAATCTCTCTTATTTTCTGATCGATGAATCTTGCTTAAGTTACAGCGCAATTATGACATGTTTTCATTCCTGTCAGGATTTGTGGCTTATGGATTCAATCATGTCAGCGTTTTTATATCTTTCCGCGGATTTAGCGTATTTGCTGTTAATTTCTTCAAACGGAAACTACAAAAAATAATAACGAGTAAGGTTTGGTTATTACGCGTCACTTATTCTAATTTCAACTTGGTATGCCATTTAGGAGAGCAAAAAAAAAAAAAAAAAAAAAAAAAAAAAAAAAAGATGATAATAGGGAGAAAGGGGGTTGGGGGGGGGGGGGGGGGGAGATTGGGGTTTATATTAGCATAGATTCTAAAGTTCAGTTTTTTTTTCAGAAGGGGCTTGGACAATGCGGCCTAACATTACTCTATTTTGATGACATCATATGTCTATTTTGAATCATGTTAGAAGGAAACATCCCCATGCTATTTCCGCGCCGAGTTGTCCCGGATTGTTTTTCAGCTAGGCTGTATTTTGCATTTAGAAATGTGAATGCAGCTGGATAGTTACCATAGGAAAACATATTTGATTTCACATCGAACCCTAAAGCCCATATTCTGATGTCAGGTTTAATTTAAACTAGAGTTTAAATCTGTTGTTTAAGTATGGGAAGCCAAAAGAGGCTTGAATCTATAACAGTCAATGTTTAATTTACCAGCACATTTGGCACTCATAGTATTAAAACCTGTCTTGGAACAAAAACTAAAATAGTTTTCTACGTTATTAGAGCATGGGAAAAGAGAGCAGTAAACATATAGTTATACAATTTAAATACAGTTTTGGCACTTTTGGCTACCCATACTTATACCACAGATTTAGACTCGAGTTTAAGTTAAACCTGATATCAGAATACGGGCCTAAGTGATTGAACCACACTGAAAGCGGGAATCTGCAGATTTTTGTGGCAAGACACAGTTAAGATTGTACTTATCTTCTACCTTAACTCCGGAGTTTGCATAGCCCTCTTTTGATCACATGGTGTCTAAACTTTGTAGTAAGCTGCATTTTCATGTGTTGAACTATGGCCTCTTTGTGCAGGGGATATGATTGGAGAGTTTACAGTCTTAACCCTATTCCAACTGGGGGGGGGGGGGGCCA
>BQKZ01009868.1:3232-20419 GCA_036244855.1 Temnopleurus reevesii | reverse complement strand
ATATTTGACTATATTTTGAAACACTCACACAATTATTGGGATTTAAACCAAAATTGGACTCTTTTGAAAAAAGGGAGAAATGTAGTGTCTGGAAAAGAGACCAATCACGTAATGATAGTTGCCACGGAGTATGTACGCTGATTTAGACATGTTGTGAAATCAGATTATAGTTACCGATCGTTCATTGCAATATTACGTCTGAAATGTCATTCTTCACCGTCGCGTGATTGACTATGATTAATAGTGATCCTACTGAGATGTCGGATGTTACAGTTATCTTTACTCATATTAAAGGTACGGCCTCTTCTGACAGATTATTCATGGGTTGCAGTCGTGTGAATACTGTCTTTGGTTCCACACATTGTGGCCATATACAGTGTAGTTAATCGTATGCAATTATTGCTTCAATCCTATACGTTTTGGTATTGAGGTAATTTGTGAAACTATGTACCATGTCATGTTTGTTTTGCTGTAAATAAAATCCTCCAATTGGAGGTAAAAGGAAAAGAAAAAAAATTGGGGTGATTTTTACAAGTTTTTTTTTAGCCCTGTGGCCTTTTACCTTTGACCATCTGAACCAAAAATCTATTCAATTAATCTTTACATGCTTATACATATCTGACCCAAGATTGGTTAAAATTTGTTCTGTGGTTCTGAAGTTATCGCGGTAACGAGCTTCGGATGGACAAATGCATGGACGCACGGACAACCCAAAAACATAACGCCTCTGGCACCACCTAACGGTGGCAGAGGCATAAAAAATTGTAACAAGAGTAACAAGGCAAAATTTTGATATGCAGAGTGGATTAATAAAAAACTTTACACTTTTGAAATGGCTGTGAAAAAAATAAATCCTTATCTATGATCAGAGAATATCTACATTTATAGATGCTCCATAATCATATCTATCGAGTGCCATTTGCATAATTCATTTCCATTCATGCTTAGATGAACGTAAACGAAACACTTACTCTCACATAAAGAAAATTCCTGATGTCTTTAATTTATAATGATGTTTTGGTAGTTGCATAATTATGTATAATTTGTCACAAATCTTTATCAATCTCATTTGCTTCTGCATCTATAGACAAAAATCAATACTAGGGAATAGGGTTAATAAAAGGGATCAATTTGATAACTGATCACACCATTCATAATAATAATTCATACGGCTTATTTGAGTTGATTAACAGATTTGATAGATTGTTGAGTGTATAAAACTACTCATCCATATATTGACGTTTGCTATTCTTATCAAATACTTGGTCCAACGAATGAATAATTGGTTGAATCATTTGAATGGAACTTTTTGCTACTGTTTAGTGGAGTTACTCAATAATGTCTTTGGGATAGATGTGTTTTCTGTTGGGAATATGAAAAGGGAGAACATTATTCAATGGAAATATTAGTTATCATCAATGCATTAATGAAAAGGAAAAATAACTTTGCATCTATTATGACAAATAACATGGATCACCATTACATGTACCTCAGACAAAGAGAAATTTCCCAAAATGAGACCAATCGTTCTGATGAGTTCTTTGAGATTACCTCATGTCTATTTTGGTGCAAGGTATTTCTTTTATACCCTGGACATAAACAGTCCATGTTCATCCAAGCATGAATTAAAATTGATTATGAAAGTAGCATGTGATATATATAGCAATAGATTATCTATAAATGTGGAAATCATCTGATAATGGTCTGGAATGAATTATTGACAGACGTTTCAAAGGTTTAAAAAATTGTACACTCTGTACATTAAAAAAAAAACTATACTGCAGAAATCTTTTACACTACATTACAATGTCAGGTTTTGCAGTCAAACATCAGAGTTGATACATCGTCCAACATATTGACATTAACCTAATCCAAAGGTCTCCTTACTCTTATACTGTCACTGAGGCAATAAAGAAATATGTCTGATATGATTTCATTGTGACTACGGCAGCAGTAACCAGCAAATCTTATTCTTTGTTTAGTAATGTCTTCCATATTTCTGCCTTCCTTTTATGTTCTTTCTAACCAATATTCTGTACAAGCAATAGGAGTTGAGTTGTGTCATCTGGTCCAGCCTTTAAGTATTTTTTTTCAAGGTCCATGCATGTTTCTGAACCATACAAAATGATACTTTCAACACTGAGGGGAAAGTTGAACTCATATGCAATTATTTGACATCCACTTGATGTAGCCTACTGCATGCATTCCCAGAAAAAGTTATTGTGATAATGAGTTTCGGACAGTGGGACAGATGGGACACATGGGACAGACGGGACAACCAAAAAACATTACTTACATTTATGCAGGCAAACAATATATGAAAACGTTTTGACTCTTGTCGTAGCTTCATTATAAGATGTTGTGTAATTTTCCAAAACAATACGCTAGTTAAATCTGCAATATCATTAGCCCCAAATGCTAAAGTTATGATTATGTTTAAATTCTTAAGTCTGGAGGCTTCTACAGTGTAACCTGCTTTGCCGAGTAGCATTGGCTTTTGGTTTAGCAGCTATAAATGAAAATAGCAAAAATCTCCTTTGTGTTGTTTTTAATGGACCGTTTCATTACCTATGTCCTGCCCTTCTCCACCTGTTCCTCCCACAGCTCCTTGGACATTGAGAGCTTCAGGTCTATCACCTTCCTGGATGACATCACTCTGTGGCACCGTACCTATTGTGTCCTGCCCTTCTCCACCTGTTCCTCCCTCGGCTTCCTCTGTAGATATGGGTTCCATCGCGTGGACCTTGAGTTCTTCTAGTCTATCTTGCCCTTTTACATCTATTCTTCCCTCGGCTCCCTCTGTCTTTTTAGCTCCTGATCCCATATCTTCAGCTCCATCTGCAGTAGGTGACACCTTTCCACTCCCTTCCACGTTCTTCCTCTTGTTCATCTCCTCGTCTTCCCATTTTTCTCCCTCAGAGGTACCTTTTTCCCCCTTGCTACTGCCGCTGGTGATGATGCCACTTTTGGGTCCGCCTTGAATTTCGTCCAAAAATAAAAAGGTGAAAGTATTTTCTTATCTTTTTTTATCTCGATATATTTATGTAAGACATTTCCAAATGTAATTTGTTTTATTTTTATAGAAAATATTTCATTTTTCATCAAATAAGTATAAAAATAAACATGCTTAAAGATTTTAAGCAAGTTTGTCTGCCACAAATTAAGAATAGAACATTTCTAAATACCTTATCTTTAATCTTTTTAGTCTAAAACTCGTTCACTTTGAATATCATATTTTATGGAACCTGCATGTTATATTTATGGCATGTACAAAGCTAATTGCAAATGTAATGGAACAGTAGGACAAGCTCGAAGTGGTGTACACGTGTTGGAATAAGCACTCAAAGAGCAGCAGGTTGAAGTGTCCAAATCAAAACGAACCAAAACTACATTCATTTTATTTAATCGAAAACGGTGGCAGAATTGACGATATGTGGTGGCTCGGAAGCTGGCAAAAATTGGTTAAGTAAGAAAATTAAAATTCTGCGGACTGGGCGATAAATGCAAGATGAAATTTATAGCTGCAACATGACGAACGATGGCTCGGCGAGGTAAAAAAAAAAAAATGGCAACATCTTCCTTCATGTCGTCTCGTTTTATTGCCCATTAATACACGCAGCGAATGAAGTCTGACCTCAACCAATCATCGCACAGCTTCCGCGCATTACATCAATGCAAACCATAATCTGCACCCTTTCGGGGCGGGGATTTACATGAATGACATAAACTGCCCACATGTGTTGTGTACAGGCCGTCTCGACCCTCGCCAGGTCGCCACACCCACAATGGGCGGAGCTTCCTATTCTCGAGTAATCAAACCAATTAATTAATTCAGATATACTAGAAAAACACCTTTTTATTTCAGACCGTATTAATGAACTCTGATCTCGCCGCCCGATCGGCTTTCAGAAGAGTACTAAACTGTATTATACTGACTGTGTAAGACAGTGTAAGAGCATGACGAATAGATAACTCTAGTCTCTACACTCCAGTGGGATTCCAATCCCCGTTCTTAAAAACAGCCTGATTTGTCAACAATAAAACATTTACAAAAACCCGTCGAGCCCATTCACTCGCTCGCACTAGTATTGAATCTATCTCACAGCTGCTGCTCACTCAGCACTTGTAGACGCAATCGGGTTGGTGGCGGTTTGCCCGCAGACTTTCGGCGTAAGATTCACTCGATTTGCGCTGGATATTTGAAGGGCACAGAGAGCCGATCGGGCGGCGAGATCGGAATTTATTTACGGTCTGAAATAATTCTAAGATTGCAATGTTTGAGCCGTAGAGGAGGATCTTAAATTTTTAAATTTTGTCGGAAATTGAAATATTGATAGACTCGAACTGCCGTCGTTCAATTTTCTATTTTGCAAAAGCGAAATTGACAAATGAAACTCATTTTTCATTATTCTAATTTCAAATGAA
This sequence comes from Temnopleurus reevesii, assembly GCA_036244855.1. Taxonomy (NCBI): domain Eukaryota; kingdom Metazoa; phylum Echinodermata; class Echinoidea; order Temnopleuroida; family Temnopleuridae; genus Temnopleurus; species Temnopleurus reevesii. The sequence continues at coordinate 15,994 of BQKZ01009868.1, read as the reverse complement.
AAATAGGAAATTGAACAAATGAATTCGTTTTTCTATTTTTCAATATTTCAATTCTATATTGATGATAGAAATCTAAATGAACCTTCATTTTGCTGTTTTAAAAACAGAATATTGATCGAGATGAAAGTCAATTTTCTATTTTTCTTTTTTTCAATTCGAAATAGGAAATTGAATTAACGGATAGTACCTAAATTGCTTTCACACTGTGCGTGTTTTGCAGTTGCGTACAGTTGCGGAGGCAGTCCGCAGAAAATTGCTGCGTACTCAAGAAAAAATAAACAAAATAAACGCAGCATTGCGCAGGATTGCGCAGCGTTGCGTACCCGATTTGCGCACAGTTACTAGGTGAGGCGGAAAAATGCGCATAGTTGCATGAACGGATTATGATATCAAGACCCAAAGGAAAAAAAAGGATTTAAGATTTTTTCTTAAACTTAAGTGTTTTGAATAATACTGCTGTGAAATAAAGTAAATAAAAGTGCTATAACATAAGAAATAGAACAATTCTTTTGCGGTACATATTCTTTATTTTTGTATGATTTTGACATTTTAACCTGTTTGGAATTAAGTGCTATATAAACTTTGTGTATTATTATTTCAAATTCAAAGTGAGAAAAATATTCCTTTACCGGAATTCATAGCACTGATCAACAAAGTTTTACTCTTTGAAAGTTGTCTGGGTTTTTGAGCTGATTTAGGGTGAATCTTTCGCGTTGAATCCCAAAATCACATCGGTTTTGTTCAATCAGGTCAAGTTTTTTAGCTATCCCCACATGTTTTTTTTTTAACGTTTTGTTAACATGTACGCATGTATGGATCCCTTTTGAAAGATAGTGTTGGAATAAAATGACATGGAAGATGAATATTTTGGTTAGAAATGTCTACATTGTGATAGAAAGAAATATTAACGTCCAATAAAATGGGTAATTTTGTTGAAAATGACTCAGTATGAAGCCATGAAACCTTAAAATCCTCTTAGATTCGGATGGGAAAAACATGATATTATTATGCCAAAATTCGACAAATATCAAAATTTTGGTGACATTTGTGATGAGATAATGACTCGTTCACCATTTATTCTTAATCCATGGATAAGAATAAATACTTATGATTAAATTAAAAAAAACTCATAATGTTCAGATTTTTAAAGAAATGTAACAAAATTAACATTTTAATATTTCCATATTTTGTTTAAAAACCTGAAAAATATTTCATATACTAAAACAATTGAGTTTCATAATATTTCATCATTTTAATTAATAATTTATCATACATACAAAGGCATATATTCACAATTTTCTTATATGAACATGATAACATGGTATAGCTGGTAATAACAGGTGTCATGAAAGTTGGCAATTGGTCTGTAATGATGTTTATTTTTTTTTTTATTTAAAGTTCATAGTTTTCACAATACCTTTTTATTTTTTTACTATTTTTTTTGTTTTGTTTATGTAATTCATATTCTTATGTTGAAAAATAAGTATTTTGACTGGTCTTCCAGTTTAGCTTTTGTTCAATAACTTTATGCTTTACCCCATCCAATTTTTTGGGGGGATTTTAAGGTTTCACAGCTTCAAACTGAGGCATTTTCAACATAATTACCAGAAAATATTGGACCTGAATATTTATTTGCCATTAATGTAATAATTTCTAACAAAAAACATCAATTTTCCAAGACATTTCAGCCCACCAAACCCTTCAAAAGTGCTCCATGCAAGCGCAAATTGTATCAAACATATAAAACAAACATGTCGGGATAGCTCGGAAACTTGACCTGATTGAGCAAAACCAATGTGATTTTGGGATTCAGCGCCTCAGATTCACCATAAATCAGCTGAAAAATCAGACAATAAATGTTGACTAGTGTAGTGGTCAACATTAATTTCGATTAGAATCAGATGTGAACACGTAATTCATCCCCTAATAAATGCATATTTCTTGTTAAATATATTGTTTACTAAATCATTTCTATCTATATAATTTGTTCTCTCTTCTTTATGAGCATTAATTAAGAAGTTAGTATTAAGAATATATAGTCAACTACATGAATTCGTCGAGAAAATGAATTATTAGAACAAAGCATAAAAAACAATGAGATATAATACGTTTATTGTACAGGAGTGACGAACAACAACACGGTTGCTGAGAAGGTCACTTGGCCCAAAGCTGTCAGTATAATGTCAAATATTCATAATTTTCTCATTAAATGCCCGAATTCGTTCAAACTCTTTTTATCTGGCACCTGTCTGATTTTTGAGCTTTCAATGTAATCAATTTTTCTCGCCAATAGTCCTCCTTCAATGTGTTCGTAGATAAATAAACTAGAAATTGCGCGCTCGGCGAGTAGCGCAGAGCACATGTATCCCCCGAACCAACAGCATTGCACTGTTATGGGTTTTTATTACAGTCAACTGAACCAGGTTGATGGTGTACGTTGTTGTACCACTATTTCTTTACATCATGGTTACCATAGCAACCAGGTCTCCGCGCCACACCAAAATCAATAGGCTTCATCCTCTTTCCTTAATACACCTTCATCCCAAACTTGAAAATGACTGGATAAGAACTCGGACCTGTAGAGCGTTCACAAGGCAATATTAATTATTTGTTTACATCATGGTTACCATGGCAACCAGGTCCCGCCCCACACCAAAATTAATTGGCTTTGTCCTCTCCATAAGACACTTTCAGACCAAATTTGAAAATAATCAGAAAAGAACTCGGACCTGTAGAGCGTTCACAAGTTAATATTAACTAATTGTATTAAATCATGGTTACCATGGCAACCAGGACTCCGCCCACACCGAAATCAATAGGGTTCATCCTCTATCCACCAGACACCTTCACACTAAATTTGAAAGTAATTGGACACAAACTCGGCCCTGTAGAGTGTTCACAAGGTAATATTAACTATTTCTATTAAATCATGGTTACCATGGCAACTAGGACTCGACCCACACCAAAATCAATAGGGTTCATCCTTTATCCACCAGACACCTTCACACCAAATTTGAAAAAAAAAATCGGACAAGAATTGGGACCGGTAGAGCGTTCACAAGGTAATATTAACTATTTCTATTAAATCATGGTGTAGCGTTATTCAGCACTGTTGGTAGTTTAATTACAAGTTAAATTCAATTTTCACAGTTTATCGCATGTTTATACCACATATACTGTATTTTTGCCATGATCAAGCTGATCAATTACTAGTGTTTTGTCTCGCCGGCAAAGATACTACATTGTTTATTTTTGATCGGACTGCTCCAGTGAGTTTGACAGCCAACCTGAATTCTTCATTCTATTGTTCGCATCTGCCTTAAACATTCTTGACCGCGATTGAACATTCCTCTCTCGTCAATTCCACATCGCGGGGTTTTTAACATTCCACAAGTCATTCATGTATGTGCCAGTGTTTTCTCTGATTGCAAGTCACCAATCAGAGCTATTTTTCTTTATCACGTGAATTAACTCAGCCAATGAGCAGTTTAATTTCTTGTTGCTATCGTAATTATGGAAATCTACCAGCCACATTTTTCATCACGCTCTTCACTTGCTCTTTGGACTTCATCTCGAACTTATCGTTTAAGAAGCCACGTTATAGGAGTCAAGTCGCCTTCATCTATACAGCGTACTGTATTGCCAACTACGACACACGCACACGTGTTTTCCATCACTTCTCTCACCGCATGGAAAAGCCACTATTTTAGCCGTGTTTAGCACTCTACTCTCGCTGGATTTATCCTTCTCATTTTTGGACCTTTCTCTTGGATTATTATCGCGAAGGTACGCGTTTTGACTTCATGAATTCTTCGGTACTTATTTTTTGGGATTGTGCAATACTCTGAACGTTCAACACAGCACTCGTTATGCATGGAACTCAAGCTTAGTCTAGCATAGCAGTAGCGTGTGTCAACGCGGTTACCACCGAGCGCTCACCGAGTCGCCTCCCGTAGCTATCCCGGATCTCCTCGCTCAGTTTACGCTGGCTTCCAGACAACGAGCAGTTATCGCCAGAGCTCGATGTCGCGACCCGCTCCTTCATGTTTCAAGCCAAGTTTTGATTTTGGTGAGTAGGAAAGCCCCTATAAACACTAACACTTCATTTTCCTACAATGGTTACCATGGCAACTAGGACTCGACCCACACCAAAATCAATAGGGTTCATCCTCTATCCACCAGACACCTTCACACTAAATTTGAAAATGATCGGACAAGAACTTGGACCTGTAGAGCGTTCACAAGGAAATCTCTGCGGCGTACGCGGCGGTGCGACGAGGCTAAAGCCATAGTATCCTCCGAACCACTGTTCGGGGGATACAATAAAAATCATTCAACTGATATTTACGCAGTACCTGCTGCTATAATACGAATCGAGCCTGCCACTTCCATCGGCTCTCAGTGGTCTAGTGGTAAGACACCTGTCTAGTCATCAGGAGATCGTGGGTTCGATTCCTATCCGAGAATGCCTGAGACTTTTTTCTCAGCTTCTCGGCAAACACTATCAATCAGTGTTTATATATGTTGGGATAAGGCAAGAATTATTCCATTTATTTATCTCCCCGACACAAAAATCATTCAATTGATACTTTAATTGACATTGAATAATTTTATTCGTTTATGTTTGGATAAATGAATGATTCCTACATACATTAATTTTGTTATATATTTTTTGTCCTTTTTTATCTCATATGTATTGGAAGTTTTAGTAAGCATAACTGTATCATTCCTGTTGATTTGTTGCTTTGATGTGTTTTTACCTTTCATTTGTACAATGTTTGTTTGTACTAAAGGACCCCATTGGAAATAAGCCTTCGGCTTTTACGGGATATCCTTGTCATTGTATTTGTCTTACATTATGACAAATAAAATCAAACCAAATCAAATCATGAGAAATGATAATGAGCCTATGCCACTACATTACAAAACTTTAAATGGTCACACATTTTCTTGATTAACAACTGCATTACTTGTTTACTTGACTTGATAAAAGGAAACAGAATATATTGTTCATTGTTTGACATTTATTATGATATTAATTGAATTGAGTTGAATATTTATTTTCTTTTTAAAAACATGATATAAATAAATAAATATAATAACATAAAAAATTGATAATATAATGACAGCTTGGCTGATTGATTAATTATTTCACTGGTTGTCTCGTTTCGGTGCTCTTTAACCGAGTTCCTTGAAATTTCTACGGGAGAGATATTAATAACCTTTTTATTTATTAAGGCTTTACAAGGAGAGAACATTGAAAACATCAATGTGATCTCGTGTTATGAGTATGTGAGATATGATTGTTATGTAATGGAATTATCAATTCTCATCAACGCATGATAATAAATCCTTGCCTACCAAAAAATTTAAGTCTAGTCCTAGTGCGACATATTAGTGTGAACTAATTACGTACAAAGTGAATTACAGCAACTCTGAGAGCAAGTGCGGCGTAGAGTTGCGCTTGAAATGCGTGCAGTTGCTGAGACTTGCGTACAGTTGCGTAGGGTTGCGTAGTATTACATAATTTTGCGCAAGAGCTGCGTTCAATATCTACACAGAGAGTCCGCCAAAAAAATTAAACAAGTTTAATTTTTGGGCGGACTCTCTGCGCAAAGCATTTTTATGTAAATCTATGTAATGGTATGCCATACCTCTGTAACAATACGCAGGTGTACGCCATGTATGCGCAACTGTGCGCCAACCTTTTGAGACTTGCGCAAAGTGTAGCGTACAGTTGCGTATTGTTACGTATGCTTGGCGTACAGATACGGACTTTTGCTCTCCGCGGATGCTTGATTTTCTTGCGTACTCTCACGGACCCATTTTGCGTTACTTTATGGAGACTTGCGTACTATTCGCGCATTCTTGTGCAGAGTTGCGTATCACTCCGCAACTGTATGCAACTGTACGTAACTGTACGTAATCGACGAATACGCACAGTGTGAAAGCCCCATTAGAAACCATATACTTGACCAACTTAAAATGCCCATCATCTGGTGCAGTAAATGTCAATTCATGTACATCGCACAAACATAAAAGAGAATACATACTTGACCCAACTAAAGTACCAAACACCTGGTGCGGTAGATGACAATCCAGGTACATTGCAACAACAACCTTTCTTAATTTCCTACTTTTCCATTCCATTAATACTACTTTTTCTAAGTGATTGCTCAGGAACCAAAATAAAATGTCTCATGTACATTGCAACAACGACCATTGTCAGTTTCCTACTTTTGCATTCCATGAATGCAAGTGATTGCTTAGGAACCAAAATAGAATTGTTATACATTAACTCCAAACATTCCACGAATGCAAGTGATTGCTTAGGAACCAAAATTGAATTGTTCTACATTAACTCCAAACATTGATACTCAAATTGAACAGGCCGAATTAGTGGCCTAGCACCCTCTTTTAACAAACAATTAGCAATAGTAATGCCACGAACATGGTGAAGTGTTTTGGGCCATCTTTCCAGTCCATCACAAAAATTGAACACTTGCATCACTCAAAGGATATGAAAGGATGTTATATAATTATTTGTACATGAACATTGCAGACTCTACAAATATATAATTCAAGTAATATTCGGTCATTTAAAAAATGTGATTTTAAGGCAGAATCGTTTTTTTATGAAAAAAATTATTAGCTAAAGAAATTCTTATCACGTAACACTATTTTTTTACTGTTTTGATTGTTTTACAAAGATCGGTAGTGAAAACTGATTCTGATTTAAATATGTGTAATGATGATTTGCTGTACGTTACATAATGAGTGGTCTCTCCAAATATATTTTATAACATTGTTGGAGTTTAGTCAAATTCGACACACGTAGCATTTAACTTATTTAGTGATCATGCCAAAGAGCTCCTCCCATTGCTAGTACAAATCTGGGGGAAATGAACATTCTCTACCGGATTATGGCAGTGGACAGCCTTTTCTACTTGTCTCACCAATTTGGTGTTGTAGGCATAAAAATGCTAGAGTAAACAATCCTCAACTTTATAAAGGGCATGAAAAATTTATTTCACCACTTTGTGAGAAGTGCATGTTCCTTTCAAACCCACGCACTATAGGAAAAGAAGATCCCAGACAATTGCACACAGCTTCGGATTTGTTGGATAAATTTATCTTTCCTTATATCAGATTTTTATGTATGAGTGACTGAACATCACAATAATAATTCTTTAATCATTTAAATTTTCCTATATGATCCAAGGGTGATGATACATGGAAGGTATGCTGAATCCCTGATATGATACTGTTATCTTTGCTTTTTCAATTTCCCTTTTCCCAACCCCCTCCCAAAATCTTTCACTTTCTCTCTCTTTTTCTTGTTCTTTTTTTTAAATCTCATCTCGCCTTTTCCACCCCAGTTCAGGCTTTCTTTCTCTCTACTTCTGACTCCTCAATCTCCCCTCCCTTCAAATCTCTTTAAGATGTGCTTGAATCAATCAGTCAATTAATCATTTCAGAATTCTACCATCATTTGCAAATCAGTTAGTACATCATACATGGATGATTAAATCTGATATTCTTGCACTTAAATTAGGCACATGTAAGAAAGAGTAAGAGAAGACGAAGAAGAAGATAAAATAAGAAAAAGAAGAAGAGAGAGATAAAGAGAGAAGGGGGAAGGAAATGAGCATTTGGAAAAGGATGATTAGCCATATCATATTTGCAGATTACCATAACTCCTCGGTATCAACACCCATGGACTACGAAGGGAAAATTTCAATGAATAAATTATTATCAACATGATATCTTGTCTAAGAATGACCTTTGCTCACTCAAGCATGAATTATTTTCAAGAAAATCTAGGTTATATGTTATTAGCTTTCCATAAATTACAGAAAATCGATATTCAACATGTTGATAGTGGAACAAAATATTTTAGAGATACTCCGAATAAATCTTTTAAGTGCACAAACGTAACCTGTATGTATCAGACACGCTATGGATTACTGAAGCAAATAATGGCTTGTTCAAGATCGCCAGGGGGGTACATAACCCCGGTCCTCGCCATTTAACATGACATATCTGCAACTCTACGAGGCATCACTCTTGAGTGTTCCATGAAAGCTTTGCCAAAAGTTGCATGATTTTTGTTACCAAATTCATCACAGCCACACATTTGGAGGCCATGCCCTCTTAAAAGAAAAGAAAATTGCCATGCCCTTAATGCCAAGAAATTGTGATTTTGGCGTAAAAATTCAATGTAAAACGATTAAGAAATGCAAATTTTGCTGTATCTTTAACATGACCATGTATATATCTTGCACACATTCCAAGACAATAGTATATCTTTTTATGAGCCGATTGTCCTTTTAAATTAAATCATATTCAGCGCCCTCTCTCAAAAATAATATTTTGTTTGTTATCAGGCATGTGTGACGTTATTTCCGAATTTTGACAAATGAATAATAAAAAGGTAAATACCAAAATTAAATTTTGAAATTTTCATCTAATTCTGTGCATGAAAAAGTGTCCTTTATCAAGAAAGAATATATTGCTTAAGGGTATCTCCCAGACTGAGATATTTTTGCACATTTCAGGTTGTAGCTTTACCAAAAGCCAATCTTTTTTCACACAATCTTTTTAGTGCGATTTATTTAGATTTGAAGACTAAATTTTGTGGCCAAAATATTCGCTTTACCCAAAACTTAACTTGATCTTTAACTGTTTGTCAGGGATTATTCATAAATTACTTTCATGGGCTGAAATAAATTAATTTTGGCATAAATATGCTAAAGAAATATTTGGCAATAAAGTAAAAAGAGATAAATAAAAAAAGAACAAAAACCCAGTAATGAAAAAAAAATTGTTCCAATACAATCTTTTCATGTCAAATTCTGGGGAATCTTTTAAAAATTAGCTTTCTCTGACTTATGTAAGTTAGAGCATACTTACGTAATTAATTAATAAAAAAAAATTGAATATGCAGTTGGCCAGTTGTATTATAGAATGCATTCTCCAGAGTCCTACTAACGTTTTTTCTATACTCTATTTCAGACCTTACTTCTCACCACCCGGTTGGCATGTAATCAATAAATAGGACACGAATACACATAAAATGCTCATTTACAACATTGTATCTCATTGTATCTAACCCCTTGGAGCTGACACGAACAATAAACGCCATCAACTCGGATTTAGCTCCTCTTAGCAATTTTTGTACTCCCCCCACCCTTTGAGGAGCTGACAAGCCAAAAGAAAGGAAATGTCAGCTTAAAGTTGGCACTCCTCTGCAATTTTTGCTCCTCTTCAGTATATGACAGGCAATACAAAACAAAAAGATCTTCAGCTTAAATAAGTACGCCCCCACACGAAGACAAAAAAGTGCATCAATGGTGCAACTTTAAAAAAAAAAGGTGCAATCTGCGACAAAACTAAAAACCAGACACTCATTTATATTATGGAGTTAGTGTTTGACATCTTTTACATTCGCCATCGTTTACGCATGAGAACATGGGGAGATCAGATCAACTAGAACCAAGCAATCTCACATCGTCAAAGACGTGGGCTTGATTCCTTTGAGCATTCTGCAGAAGGCAAAATCATAAATTTTGTGGTTTGAGATTTCGCCAAAAAGGTCCAATATTACCACAAAAAAGGTGCCCACAGTGTTGCATTTGTTTGAACCTTTATTCCTCAAGTGTGTTGCAAATGAATGTTGTGCCCTTTTGTACCTCAAATTTTGCCTCAAGCTCTGACCCAAGAGAGGCAGCGGGGAGCTCTAGCCAACATAGTTTCCCCCTCCCCCAATGTGCTCGCATGAGAATTAAAATAAAGTTACATGTATTATTGTGTCTCTGGAAAAAAAAATTTAATCAAAATGAGCACAGAAATATCTGAATATTATAGGAGTGTACAGATGCAGAACTATGAGGATGGGGAATGTGACCAGAGGAGAGGATAGTCAGAGAAAAAATATTTATTCTCCCAACCTAGCACATTCACATGTGTGATGGTATGAGTTTTCACGAGACACATTCTGTATATTCTGTGATAAAGAGATATAATGATCTCAGAATAATTATTACACATTGCTAACGAAACTCCGCATGTATCGCTAGTTGACTACCATGCTGTATTGCTGTTTTCCCCATGGATTCAGTATACCTGAATGTTCCATTATAGCAGTTAGAGTTCGCTGAATATAATGTATCTTACCAATCATTTATCATGTTACTTATAAATATCTATAGGCCTCCATATTCAGAATCACATCCAGTTACAGTTTCATCCTTTGTGTCTGATTTCAATTATTATGTCCAATGCCATCTCTTGTCAAATACTCCAATTCTTATTACAGGGGATTTTAACATTCATGTGGATACCTCTAATGCGGACTCAAAGTCCTTTCTAGACCTTCTTGAGTCTCTTTGTTGTACACAGTTGGTTGATTTTCGTACCCATATACATGGCCACACTCTAGACTTAATAATTTGTCGTCAGTCAGATGATCTTGTTATTGGGCGACCATGGCCTTGTAATTCACTATTATCAGATCATATTCCAATTATGTGCTCACTCAAGTCGTGCAAGCCTGCACTGCCTTCCAAAACTATATCTTTTCGAAGACTTGCAAAAATTGATATAGATAAACTGAAATTGGATATCGCTGAAAGTGATCTTTGCGAGCATACCCCAAACGATCTTACTGCTTTGGCTGAATTGTACGATGTCACTCTCAGGGATATCCTAGAGAACCATGCACCTGTGGTCACAAAAAGGGTTGTTATACGTCCTCAGGTGTCTTGGTATAATGATAGTGTAAGTGTAGCACGCAGACTTTTTGGGTAGGGAGGATCTTTAGGAGTTTTTACTTTGCGCAGCGGAATACATGAAAATGAATTGAATTCCCACCCATAGCCCGTCTACAAGGCAGAGTAACATACATAATATTTGAGCAGGGGAATATGTTTACAAACACACATCCACTCAAACTACAATCAAAGTCAATCATACACATAAATCATAATCAATCATCAGCAATCATCAACATTCATACACTAATGTTGAATAAGATGATATAAAATAAAATAAACTAATCGTACTAATAATTTAAAGGAAGGTATAGTATCCTTTAATTACTCACTAAATACTACAATGAATATATTTACAAATTATTTACAATTAGAGATGTAACCCATTGTTACATAATACTTAGTTGTATTGGAAACATTATTGTTCCAGAAGTTTACTTTCTATTTAACTATGTTCAAATTTATAGACATACAATTATACTCGAATACATTATTTAGACTTAGGTCTTAAACCTTAGACTAAGTTATCGGACACAATATGAGAGTCTTAGTGCTGAAACACTGGGAGTAAGAACATGACGTCCTTGACCTGAAATATCAGGGAAAGAAGAATATTATTCAGGATGAGTTGAGATTGCGTGTTGTCTCGCCATCTCTCAAGTTTAGAAGTGATTAAATTGTAAAAGATAATAATTTATAAACTATTCTTTAACTTTTCATTATCTAAGAAGAATGATTATTTTCAAATAAAAGTTTCTTTCAAGTGTATAAGAATAAGTAATGCAATTGGACTTAGTAACTGTTTACATCAACGCATGCAAAACAAAGGATGATCTTGCACTATGCTGTTCAAGAGAGTCTTTCATAAGATTCATTAGAGTTCGCCCGATATTACTGCCTCAGATAAAGAACTCAATCTATCTGGTTGACCAGGATAATATCGGTTTAGTGTTTTGGATTCGCACATTGCTTAAATACAATTTGTAGTATCGCTGCAAAAAGCTATTAATATAAAACTCGCACCGAAGCACGCGCTGCAGAGACAATAGGCAGTTTACGCTCAACAACGGAGCGGCTCAACGACGGGAGAATTCTATGCTCGGCCAAAAGGACCAAAATTCAAAAGAGAGAAAACATTACAAAAACTTCGCGGACATCCTGCATAGACGAGGGAACCTTTTCACTTACCCGAAATCTAATATCCAGCTCGGTATAGGAGATTTACACGGTACCCCATCTTTATGAGTCTCTAGCACTCAACTGGTACAAATTGATGAAAAATTAACTGCCTTTATTGATGCTCCAATGTTTTCCCTTGATATCAATATCAAATATGTACTCATCTGTGAAAATTTTATGTATGTACTTTTTCATTTCAAAAGTGCAAGTTTTTGCCCTGACTACACTGGACAGAATTTTTCTCCATAGATAAAGCGTTATAATAATAATAATAATAATATTGGCATTTATATAGCGCTCTTACAAAAATATGTATCACAGCGCTTTACGCGTTGCGTTTAGAATCGATAATTAGCTCCCTGATGTCTCATATTTACTCGCGTTTTACAAGCAAACCATGAATCATGTTGTAAAAGTAACTGCACACACATTCGTATTGGACATCTAAGATATTTTTTTATCAAAATATGGTTGAAATCTTAACAAATTTCATACATGTACTTTGCCCTATTCATAAAACCTAATCTAAAACATGAATATTCTTGGTATTATCATGCATATTCATAGTTTAAACGCTTACTGAGGCGTTAAGGAATGCCCACCATTCTCGCTTATTGGCTCTTGAAAATAATTGTAACAACCAATAGGCGGGTTTACTAATAGATGCAAATTTCATGCATACCTCTAGAACAAAGGTTGTTCTTGACAACCCGAAAGCTTGCCCGAGGCTTGTCCGACATAGCAACAAGTAATGTGTGCAAACTGGATTCCAAGTATTGTAATCTTATCGTTTACAACCGGTCTATGAAAT
>BQKZ01009866.1:0-13181 GCA_036244855.1 Temnopleurus reevesii | reverse complement strand
ATCAAATACTTTGAACGAAAGTGCAAATGCTATATGATATAACATTTATGGTCATGTAACTGAGGATTGTTTTTCCTCTTTTCTTTGTTCCATAGATTGAATAAAACATACAAAGTGGCATCGGTTTCCAGGAGGCAACTCAGTTACCGGTGCAAGTATCCAATTTAACGGAAGTGCCAGCTCAGTTTGATTTACTCTTCTCAACAAACCAGACACGGATATTTATTTGTGATACTTTTTACTGTTTTACTTGGTTATAAACTGCATCGCTAACATACTCTCTTAATTCCGAAGACGTAAATTTGAAGTCTTTGCTAAGACTTAAAATATTTAAATCTCTTAAGACTTAATATCAAGTCCCTAAAACTTTTTGAAAATAAGTCTTTCATTGTCTTACAATTTTAAGTCCACAGAGAGTTGCTTCTAACATACATAAATCCAAAAAGTTTTAATAATAAATCTAAAAGACTTGTTTTTTTTAAGTCAAAGAAGAGTTTTATTTTAAAACTTAAAGTTTTGTTACTATCTCAAACCGGCAGTGGGTTTAAAGAATAAATCTTTTGGACTTAAAAACAAATCTTTGGAATTAAGAGAGTATTCACATATACGGTAGATCAAGTCCATGTCATCAGATGCCAGCCAATGATATCGTGATGAACCATGCAATAGTTTTTACTTTTGCGCGGCATGAAACGAAACCTTCTTAATTTCGGGGTGGTGTTTCATCAAGATTTGTCGCAGCGACAAGGAGTCATTTTCCAACAGTTCCCATAGCAACTGTCAGCGATAGTGCTTTTCATCCAATCACAATCAAGGAATTCGTAAGCGCTGACTAAGTGTCTCTGCGACAAATATTGATGAAACACCCCCCGAAATTTCGTCAGCAAATCGGCACCTCTAACATATTCACATCTACCGTAGGTCGAGCCACTGTCATCATTTACTAGACTATGGGGGTGTTGTTCAAAAGTTGCAATTGATTGCAAGTTGCAGTTGATCGGTACGTGCCAATCAAAATGATTGTTTTATGCGCATCTCCTTAAATGCGCATACCGTGTGCAAATGAAAATGCGCGTTGCAATTTGCAAAGTTGCAGTTGATTTGCAGTTGATTTTGAACAACACTTCATAAAACATGATGCGCCATGTAATAGGTTTTTTAACGATTTCACAACATGAAACAATTAAAACCTTCTTCACATCAGAAACAATTAATTTATATAATTTTTTAAAGCAAAATTACATCCCTAACATGTTCACATCTACCATTAATCAGGCCACAATCATCAGATATCATCCAATGCTATCATTATTATGAATGGTTTTTTTTTTCATGATATAAAACAAATAATAGATGACTACATATAATCCTTAAAAACTTAAGCGGAAAAAACTTTCCGTCGCTGGGGAATATACTGTTCACACATTTATTGGTTAAAGTTATGTCCTCATTATGGTGGAATGATTTTGGTATATTTTCCACTAGTGGTTAAAAAACACCAAAACTCTGGTGGAAATGCACAATTTAATCTAAATAGTTGTGTGGGTAGTATGTTGGCCAGTATAGGATAATCTTTTACCCAACTTTTTAAGAGAGTATCATGTTTACATCTACAATAGATCAAGCCACTATCATCAGACTGATATCAGCTAGCACTATCGTAATTACACTGTTTTTATCGATCTAGGTTTGACTCATCTCGTCCCTAGACTTTTTTATTAAATCGTTTTAAAATTGCACGTTGATTTTGGACAAAGTAACAATATTCATTTCAAGCATTCACAGTTATTATGTTGAAATATGTCAAACATTCGTCTCACGACGATTAGTAAGTGTATTTTCTTTTATGTGTATCACTGAGCTATTGTGAATACCTCAATAAAGTTGTTTACTTTGTCCACAATCCTTTGTCCCGTCTGCTCACAGTGATTGCTAAATATTGTAAGGTGACTTGAAAATGGATCTATTGTAGAGCATGAATGTCTGCCTATCACAAAGATATAAACATTGCCTAATAATGGGTTGGGTTGAAATTTTGCCCAACATTTTTTGCAGTGTATACTACCTTTATCCCACCACTTGTTTCATTTCTCAAGCCAGGCTGTCAGCGGGCTTAGCCATCGTTTTAAACATTCAGGCAAAAATGTCCTAAACATTGGGATAATTGTGAACCGTAACAACTATTGGGCAAGGTATTCACCGTGAGAAGGAGGGACAAAGACTCTTTGACAAAGTAAACACACACACACACACAAAAAAAAAATCACACCCTCTTATTCAGCTGAAATATGTCAAACAGGCGTCGCACAATGAATAGTGAGGGTATTTTCTTTTGTGTTTATCACGATATTATGAATACCTGAATGAAGTTGTTTTCTTTGTCTCGTCTGCCCACAATGATTGATAAATTGTTATAGGGTACTTAGAAATGGATTAATTGTAGAGCATGAATATTAGCCTAACACAAAGATAAAAACATTGCCCAATAGTTGGTTTGGTTGACTTTTCTACCCATCACTTTTTGCAGTGTATAATACCTGATCCCACCACTTGTTTTATTTCTCAAGCCAGGCTGTCACCGGGCTTAGACATCGCTTTAAACAAGGAGCATGCTCGAAACTGACATGGGTCTAATAAAGCCCGCTGCACCGTCGTAATTCTATCTACGGCTTAAAGCCTGCGTCACACCTTTGTGTGTTTTTAACCTGCGTCGACCCAGCGTTTTTGGAAGTTAAAAACGCTCCCTTGACGCACAAAGACGCAGGTCGTGCGGTGGATTGACGCTCGTCGTACGCTCGTTGAACGCAAACCGTCAGTCCATCGTCTGATCTGCGTAAGCTGTCCGTCAAGGGAGCATTTTTTATTTACAAAAATGCTGGGCCGACGCAGTCTAAAAACGCAAAGGTGTGACGCAGGTTTTAGAAGGCAGACATTGGAGGCCGCATAACTTGACATTTCGGAGGAGCACCGTCAATTTCGATTTCAATCTCAGCGCCATCTTAGTCCGTCCCGTAAAAACGATCAGAAACACTGCGAGCAGAAAAACAAATGAATAGGACAAAGCGTTCAAATCCCATTCAGGCCTTTGCAATAGCTTTGATATCCAAAACAAAATAATTTCCTTGTTTATTCAGGGTACAAGTACGACACCTGCTCAATTTCTCCGCAGAATAAGAGAAAATGAAATGTCTTATCATTAATTTATGATATTATGAATGCTTGAAGGAAAACTGCTTACTTTGACCAATTCCTTTGTCTCTTCTCCTCACAGTGAAAAGATGTAGTCCTCGTACAGTGTCCTTTTCTCTCTTCTAATAATTTTCGTGTAGTATTCTATATTAGATATTGTTATTGCATGAATTCATTATTTTGCTAACATGCCGAGCTTACAACATTTGGCCCTGACTGGCTTATCATACCAGACAACTACAATGGCAATCACAAGGCATTATTCTTTTTTTTTACTTGTAATAAATTAATTTGTATGGAAAATAAAACACCTGCTCAAAAAATGTAATATCTACAAACGTATTTGAAAAGTCGAATGAATTACTTAACTAAACAACTAATCTCTATATTCACTTTTAGGAGAAGTACATAAAGAACCACATAAACAAATATGCAGTAATCTATTTCCATAAAATTTCCGTGAAGAATCACAAAAACTAGGAAAGATTAAGAATATGTAGATATTACGATAACATAATTATCTTTCCTTAAAATAAGTCGAAAGCCAATTCAATGTTCCTTTGCAATGCTATTGAAATCGGAACCGAGATGTGAATGTTGTATCCGCATTGTTCAATACACGACGACGGATCTATTGTTTCATGACCCAATTAATTTTACGAAAATAGTTTAAATCTTGTTCGGATGCTCTAATAAGACATACAAAAGGCACCCGTCACATTGAAGTGCCGAGGGCAAACGGCAGGACAATTAAAATGAATCATGAGAAATGTATTACTAGATGTATAGAAAAAATACATATTTTGTAAATAACTTCTATTACTACTTATAATTCTCGCATCTCATCTTCAAGGTAGTCGGTTCGAATCCCACCTATGGCGAATTTCCTTTTGCATGAAATGTATCAACAATGTGCTGCACGCGATCCAGGTGTTTAAATGGCCACATTGTAAGATATAAAGATTGTTGTCGCCATTGTTGGCTGACATTGTGGAAGCTCCCCAGGGAGCTTAGGTAGCACCCTCTATGTGCGGTTGTTATTGTTATGTATTCTTTGACCGGGGTAGAGCGCTTTGTGCCATACAGGAAAAGTGCAATATAAGATTGTTATTAATATAATTTTAATTATTTTTATTTTTTTAAATGCTGAAGATGATCATAGAGAAATGTTTTAGATGCTATATGAAGCAAACTGAATCGTAATTATAATGATAATAATATTAACGCCATCTCTCTATAGCACAAATCTGATTTTATTACTTGACCATAGCAATAGGTGCCAAGTGGGTGCTTTTTGTGCTTAAATGATAACATTTCTGATGTACCCATTTATATCACCTGGGTTGAGTGCAGCACAGTGTGGATAAAGTTTTATGGAAGGGATTTGAACCGCCCACCCTCTATAGTTAAAAAGCGGGAATCAGAAGCACTACAACACGACACGAACAAAACCTTTTCTTTTCAAGAAAATGACGGTAGATCAATAAATAACCTGAAATGTTCGAAAGTAATGACTACGCGTCAAATAAAACTGTCGTTATGAAAAAAATTTATATTCATACATATCATTTGAGACAAAAACAGCGAAACAACAGTTTGTAATAACGGAATTTGCTTTATTTGTGGCCATATTTATTTTTAGATATAAGAAGATCATAGAACTACCGCATCCTCTTTTTTAGGGGGGGGGGGGGAGATGAAATATATGCAAAGCTTGCTTGCCTCCCCTTTTAAGTGACTCGAGACAATATAAACGACAACAAATTTAGAGACAGCAAAGATCAAGAACAAGAAGGCATATTGTAAAGTGGGAAAACGTTTCCAAGATTGGAAAACAAATTCGTCGGACAAGCACTTAAGCCTGCGTCACACCTTTGCGTTTTTAGCCTGGGTCGGTCTAGCGTTTTTTTTAAATTAAAAACGCTCCCTTGACGGACAGCATACGCATATAAAACGGTAGACTGACGTCAGCTTGCGCTCAACTAGCGTACGACGAGCATCAGTCCACTGCATGACCTGCGTCTTTGTGCGTCAAGGGAGCGTTTTTAATTTCCAAAAACGCTGGGCCGACGCAGGCTAAAAATGCAAAGGTGTGACGCAGGCTTTAAGGGAAAGAGAGAAAGAAAAGGGGAAGACACGACTGGGGAAAGCTCTGTTTATCGAAGAAATTTTTCCGATTTTAAGGACGGAGCCGGGAGGCTATCTGCCAAATTCGAGCTTAGCGCACGCTTCAAATTGATTCTCCGCAAGTAGAAAAGGCCGACTCACACCTTTGCGTTTTTAGCCTGCATCGACTCAGCATTTTTGAAAATTAAAACGCTCACTGGACGCACAAAGACGCAGGTCATACGGTTAACTGACGCTAGGCGGTACGCTACTTGAGCGCAAGTCGAGCGTCATTCCATTGTCTGATCAGCGTATATAATAATAATGATAAATATTTACCCAGGGTAACCACTTTCAGCTGTAAGCTGTTCTTCTAGCGGGCCCTGCATAACATGAAGTTATTGTTACCCTTCTCCATTCTTAGATGTCGAGCGCCTTGCAAGAAGGCAGATGGTCCCACTTTTTAACGTCTTTGGTATGACTCGGCCGGGGATCGAACCAACAATCTCCCGTTCATGGGGAAGACGCTCTACCACTGAGTCACACATGTCCAGTATAGTGCGCATTCGTGGAGAGTCTTTTAATTTTCTAAAAACGCTGGACAGACGCTGGCTAAAACGCAAAGGTCTGAGTTGGCCTTAAGGGGCAATTTAGCGAGCTAAAACACGTAAACAAACGAAGATTGCAAACCCTGCTAATAATAATAATGCGAAGTAGTGTGTATAGTGGCACTGGGACGGATATGTTGTGTTCGGGGATTCTAGCATCACATAAGGGAATATGTGAAAGAAATAAGGCGTTTGTATTAGTGCACCAACGAGACGCCTTTTAAACGCGAAAAGTCGACCTCAATGACGCCTATTGCATTTAGTTGTGCAATCTTAAAGAGCGAAACATTTTCACAGCTTTATATTTTATGCAAGGGCATCTTGAGTGGGGTTTTTTTTTGTTGCTCTTAATATACTATTAGAGGAACAATAAATATTGTTCGATGTCCCCATGAGATTTTAAGCACACCGTTATTCTTAATGCTGGAATTTGGACATGGTTCGGCCATTGGTAATAAGTTGTGTATCACTGGTGATTCGGTCATAGTTTAATCGGATAGTTTGAATTTACTACTTTGCCATGTTACTTTATATTGATTATATTTGTGAAAAGGAAATAGATGAAAAAATGGAATCTGCGGCAATAAGGACAAGACGATAAAAGCAAAAAGAAGGGGGAAAACCCACAAAGGTATTTAAAATATTTATGCATCAACCTTTATCACATACCTTTAAATATACTCTAGTAAAATTCTTCATAGTACAGTATCAGATATTCCAGTCAAAATTTCCCTCTGAAATTTTAAATGAAAACATTGTAAAATTGTCTATTTTTGTTTAATAATCCCCAATGAGAAAATGATATAAAGCTTTCTCAAACGAATTCGGAAGCTCACATTATCAATTCAGAACGTGAAACGATATATAAGTACTGTATGACAGCATCAAATAAGTTTAAACGCCCAGGCCACTCCTCCCCCCCAAAAAAAAATAAAAAGGGCGGGGAAATACATACGATAGATATAGGACAAAGCAAAATGAAGCAAATTTGGCGTAATGCGGTCGAGGACAGTTTTTGTGCCAAAGATAACATTAATCATCGCGAGTTTTGATCAATTGATACAGTATTGTGATAGAAATTAATTATTTTACACCCATTGTCAATCTAACACAACACGTACAGGAATAATTTCCGTATACCAGACGTTTTATGCACTGTTTTCTTTAGGAGCACACATGCAGGGCGGGCGACAATTGCACATTGCCCGTTCAAAAATCACGCCCCCTTTCTTTCGCATTTCTCTTCTTTTCAGAGACCGGGCCATGAATACCAAGGACAGAGGATGGAAGAGACAGCGAAAGAATTAAAGATGTCTGCATGGGGGGTGAGTCATCCCCCCTTTGGAAATGAAAATTAATTTCCTCTTTTCTTTGTCCTCCGCTTCCTTTTCTATCTCCGTCTT
The DNA here is from genome assembly GCA_036244855.1 of Temnopleurus reevesii. Classification (NCBI taxonomy): domain Eukaryota; kingdom Metazoa; phylum Echinodermata; class Echinoidea; order Temnopleuroida; family Temnopleuridae; genus Temnopleurus; species Temnopleurus reevesii. The sequence continues at coordinate 5,875 of BQKZ01009866.1, read as the reverse complement.
TCACCGGGGAGGGCATCAAACCGCCCGCCAAAAATCTGAGCTTTGCTTCTTTCTTTTTTGGTGAATATGTGAAGACCGACTTACACCTTTGCGTGTATAGCCTGCGTCGGCCTACCGTTTTTGGAAATTAAAGACGCTCCCTTGACGGACAGCATACGCAGATCAGATGATGGACTGACGTTCGGCTGACGACGAGCGTCAGGCCACCGTATGACCTGCGTCTTTGTGCGTCAAGGGAGCGTTTTTAATTTAAAAAAAAAGCACGCTAGGCCGACGCAGGCTAAAAACGCATAAGTGTGAGTCGGCCTTTCGCACGGGATACCTCAGAGTGGATATTGTACGCAATGAAATTGGAATAAACGAAATATGCATACTTGGTAGCACCGACTTGTTTTAAAAGGTTTTCATTTTATTTGAACGTTTTATTGAAGTCGATCATCAAATTGCAAGAATCATTAGATAGTATAGAAAAATAACAAATGCAAAGTGAATAGAAAGCACACTTTTGAAATTTTGATGAAAAGCAATTATCAAAACATGATACATTATAATAAGAGCATTGTCATAAGGCCGAGTATACGCTTGTCAGACGGTGGAATGACGTTCGGCTTGCACTCTAGTAGCTGATCCCGAACGTCAGTCCACCGTATGACCTGTGTCTTTTTGCAACCCCATGTTCTTAAAAAATTATCATCGCTAACAGGCAATCATAATATTGTCAAGAAACTGTAGGCCTATGTGCATAATTATAGATTATTTACTCTCTTTGATGAGTTAGAATTCGCCTATGATGCCATGATTGTAAAAAGAGTTCATATTTCACCATTTAGATGCCATTGTACTGTTTTGTTTCACAAGAACTGATGTTCAATTTGAGATCATTCTGACATCACTATGGGAAGAAGGGACAAAGGATTGGGGAAAAACAAACAATTGCATTCAAGCATTCATATTCGATTCTTGATCACAAACAAAAGTCCCACCATGCCCACGTGCGACTCTTGTTCAACATTTTTCCACACAATAAGAATGATGGTAATTTCTTTTTTCGTCCATCTAGCTACTGTTAATACTTAAATAGAGGTTGCTTATTATGTCTTAGGCCTTTGTTCCTTCTGCTCAATGTGAAAACTGTGTATCATACCCCTGTATTTATGCCCTCATACAATACACATCGAAATAGGATTAATATTATTTTATGCAGCTTCCCCAAAACAGTGAGCGTGCGGCGCTCAACAGCGCTCAAACGGTGAAAGTACCGACATTGAGCAATGTTTAGCAATAGAGGGCGACATCATGGACGTGGACATGAGAGCTGCTCAGACGATGGCTCAGTTGTAAGATCAGGCATTGTGTATGCGTAACCAAGATGGATTTGAGTTCATGTGAGCTAATGCGATTGTGGTTATGAAGGGACTATCTGCATGAGGTAACATTTAATTGATGTCGACTTAAACACATGGTTATTGAGTTCCGAGGCTTTTTATAAGAGCAAAGACCCAACCAAAGTAGTTTGTCAATTTTTGAAACCAAATACATTCAGTGGAATCCTGCCTGCCATTCCATTTCTGTAGTAGCCTCTTGTCACTGTCCATGGGACACTTTGAGCAAAATAAAATGTGGAAAATGCAGCTATTCATTGACTAGAAATAGTTGTGCGTATTTACTGAATATGAACAAAAATGGAATGAAAACATAAATGATATATATATTTTTTTTCTCTCTCTTCATCTCCCTCTTTTAAACCACCCCCCCCAAAAATAGCCATAAAAAGCAGTGCTATGCCAAAGTAAAGAAAATATTACAGGCGCCTCCGTATTCAATAACGTTGTTGTTGTGAAGCTTTAACAGTAATAATAATAATGTCTTATTTACCCATGGTAGCCACATTCAGCTGTAAACTAGCTGCAGCTCTTCCAGCGGGTCCTGCATAACATAAAGTTATTATTACCCTTTTCCTTTCTTTAATGCCGAGCGCCTGGCAAGAAGGGAGATGGTCCCATTTTATAAGTCTGTGGTATGACTCGGCCGGGGGTCGAACCCATGAACTTCCGTTCATGGGGCAGACGCTCTACCACTGAGCCACACATGACCGTTGTTACTTTGATCCAATTTGAAACCTCATATTTTTTTTAGAATACTATTCGAATGCATTTCAGCCATTATTATCTCATACATATTTTAGGGATTGAAGCAATATGTTGTGTATTGCTATCTCAAGATTACATTTATCTATAGAAGGTCTGTACCTGGTAAAGTACGAAAATCATATACATGTTTTTGCACATGAAACCCGAGATTTATCATTAAAGGTATAGATTCGTAATGACCGGGGTGCAGAAAGTGATGTTAAACGAGCTGGTGTATTTACAAGTTGCTTTACATGCCTAAATATATCTGTGTAGGATATTAGGAGTACATTTTTGCTCGTATTCTGTGTATTTCACGTCGAACATGTCAATCAGCCATTATTCCTACGGTGTGCTAAGTGCTTTTGCACGGGGGAGCGTCGGCCTGAAATGGGCGGTGTGATCGGTGGAACTGTCTGCGGTGTATGAGTTCGGGTTCATTTTGTACGTGAAGCATGTTACGACGCCAGCATGTTTATTTATTTTGCGATAATTAAGCCATTTCTAGGTTGATTTCATTGAAAAAAAAAACTATGAACATGCTCTAATTTACTATTCAAAAACTGCATTATGGTAATAATTTTACTGCAGCTTGCAAACTAGTTAGATATCTGAAGCGCCCTCCTCCCAAAACTGGTCTATCGCTTTAATTTAGCCTTTTGTAGAATGGGTAGTTTTGAGTGCCCTATCATCCGTCCGTGTAAAATAGAAAACATAATGAATCCATAATTCAATTAAAACTTTCATCTTTACTGCTTATCGCTATCTAAAGAAGATGTGTACCCAGTACATGCGATCTTTCCCTATAATTTTGAAATCGCTAATGATATAGATGCTTATTTTGTGCGTACTATATACCGTTTCATTAAACTCCCACTTTTATGATGCGGCATATACTAATAATGCTTCTGTTTGTTTTTACACGCACCCTTCCCGCCGAAAACTCAAGGTACCCGTTCGATGCGTCCATATCAACCCCTGTTCTCCCCCCAGAGGATCTCCACTCATGTAAATGGTGCAGATTGATACCTATCTCTCGGTTCTCCCTATACGTAAACCAGCCATGTTGATGCAAAAGGCTCACCTTAAACGACGACCTAGGAGAAAATTAGGTTATTAATAGATCCACTGAAGATAATTCTTGAGCATAATATGAGGGACTCTTTTTGGGAAGCTTTTTTGCCCGAGGCTCCCAGAGGCGGGACAGGAAGGTTAAAATATGCGCCCCCTTTTTTTTCGAAGCGGTTCCCAAGTCCTATAGGTGATGATGGAATGGTACGCTAAGACCAGCTCCGTCTTGTTCACTGTTCTTTACGTCATCCAAGCTGCTGAAAATGAATCGTCAACAGAAAAGGCTGGTCAAAATCTTATCCCACACAGGGCGTGCTTGTAAAGCAGTTTGTATAACTGAATGCACCTATCCTGTTTTTAAAGAAGACTATAATAAATAAATAAATGATATGCGAAGGCGGCATTTGATTTACTGTTTTTTCTTTTAATTTTCTTTTGTTAATGGATTCCAAATGGACTCTGTATTTGANATAATTATATGGAACCTTCTAATGCCACCTAAAGATTCTATAATTCTAAAACCAACCAAACGGCCTGGGGCCGATTGCTCGAAATGGTCGTAGCTATCCTTTTTTGTGCTAAGACGTCTTGACTTCTTGTGCCACCCTCGTAACATAGAAATTAACGTCGATATGACTATGCTAAGAGGGTGGCACAAGAACCTAAGACGCCTTAGCATGAAAAGGATAGCTAAGACTATTTCGAGCAACTGGCCCCAGGTTCTTTGTCAAGTAAAGGGCCTTTTGGGGGAACCGTCTTTTTAAGTAGGGCTCCAACATGAGTGACAAAATTTGAATTTATTTTTATATTTCTTCTAAAATGTAATTTATACAAAGTGACGAATATCTTATTCGGCACATGTTTTTTTCCTCGCACAAACGCCTGCATAAATCACATAAATTGAATATTCGATGCACCCGATACCCTGCGCCTCAGTCCTCGATCTATCCCGGAGAATACCCTTGTCCTGTGCTGACGGAATGGTACGTTCAACCCCATCTCGTCTCGCTTGGCCCTCCCTACAATAGCCATGTCGCTGAAAAGAGCTCATCAACAGAAAATGTTGTTCCAGATGATATGCCAATCCAGACACAGCGCTATGTCTATCTTGTCATTAAAAGCAACACTAAATTCAATGATATTATTTATTTCAATTCTGTATAGGAGTGTATAACCGGCCAACTATTTTTGTGTACATGATGTTGACAATTACTATCTATAGAAGATGTGTATCTCGCGTAATACGAAATCTCAAATATATAGGACAAAATCGCTTCAATCAGCTTTTCCCAATGTGAAAATCATTTTCCCGTAAAAATGCCATCATCAATTGAATCTTCCGAAGCGTCCCATGCATGCCCCTATAGTCATCTAAATGGTGATAGAATGGGACGTTTATCCCCAGCTCGCCTCGCTCCATGCTAGAGAAGATTCCTATTCAGATATAGCTAGACTTAACCTGACATTAAAAACAACGCTTAATTCAATGCTATTATTATTATCATTGTTATTATTATTATTATTTTTCCTAATTGTTATTTTTTTTTTTACTATTCCTTATACGGGTGCACAACTTGACCTTCATTTTGTGTTCACTAAATTGTCAATTACCAACAAGATGTGCGCTTTGTCTTTCATGATCTTGAAATACGTGAGCAAAAACCTTCAATTTTATATTTTTTCTATCAATGTGACACATGATTTTCCTGCCAAATGACAGTTAAAATTGAATTCCCCGGAGCGCCCATGCCCCCAATCTACGTGGCGATGGAATGATACGTTCAACGCCATCTCGTCTCGCTCCGTGCTCCCTACGTCAGCCCAGCTACTGAAAAGTACTCAACAGGAATTGCTCTCCCAGACTACATTCCAATAACACGATATAAAGTAATATCGAAAACTTAAGTCGAACGCAATTTCAATGCTCCTTTGTTATGATATTGAATTCAGAACCGGCTTGTCATTGTTGTGTCCGCAGAGTTGAATACACGGTGTACGGACCTATTGTCTGCGTTCTAGTTAACTTTTCGGAAATTGTTTATATCGTGTTCAATTTGGATATAGCTAAGCACATCCTGACATGAAAAACAATATTAAATCTACTGTCATTGCTTTTTCTCGAATCGATATGAGAAATTATGGGTCTACAATCGAGTCTTCCTTTTTATTTTATTTCCTATTATGCTGACAACTACTATCTACATAAGATGTGAACTTAGTATTACACAATCTCGAAATACGGGACAAAATTGCTTCAATTTGAAATTCATTTTTCTAGCAGTGCATTTCTACAATCTGACACATGATTTTCCAGCTAAAATGCCAGCTAAGATTGAATCCTCCGATCCGAAATGTCCCATGCCTCCGATTTACATGGTATATGATCCCCAGTCCTCTGTACCATGTGTATGGTGATGGAATGGTACGTTTAACCCTAGGCCGTCTCGCCCCGTGCTCCCTGCATCAACTAAGCTGCTGAAAAGTACTCATCATCAGGCAAAATGTCTGACATAGCTATATGTTTATCCTGACATGAAAAACATTGCTAAATTAAATCAAATCGATGTTTGATTTCTATTCTACAGAGTGAGTAAAAAAAAATGTCCTCCAACTTTGATGACATCCTGTTCAAAACATAAAATTATAATCCAAAATTTGATGGTATATCCTGATAG
>BQKZ01009865.1:0-10191 GCA_036244855.1 Temnopleurus reevesii | reverse complement strand
TGCTCTAGTAGCCTGATAGCATTGGTGTACTTACTTGAAATAGACGGCTAGATCCGTTGCTAAGATAGCATGCTCTAGTAGCCTGATAGCGTTGGTGTACTTACTTGAAATAGACGGCTAGATCCGTTGCTAGGATAGCGTGCTCTAGTAGCCTGATAGCATTGGTGTATTCTTCTGGATTGAGATTCATGAAGATTTCATTGCCCTGCAGAGAGAAATGATAGGAGAGAGTAAATTAATAAACTCTATCAAAAAAAGGTCTGATTTCTGTGTAACATGTTTCCATAGATATTGACATAAGTTAACTTCAGACTTGGTAATCCTTTCAGGACAGGAATTATTTTACAGCAAAGTCAATCACTGTTTCTTACCAAACTTTAGGGACTCTAGAAATGGTCATTTTATTTCTTTAATTAAAATCAATTACGATATCTAATTGACTTTCAAAAAGTGTGTTTAAAAGCGACATATCAAGGTTACAGTAAAGATGATAACATTTACCCATCTAAAATGTTTGGGACTGGTATGTCACAAACACAAGTACAGACAAATCTGTCTATATGGCCACCCAAAAATGGTCACTGTAGACAGGAAACCTCAATAGACAGGTTATAACGCAGATTAGCTACTGGATTTATGTAGCCACCATAGACAGGTGGCTACTAAGGAGGTGTTGCTACAAAGTTGCAATCAGTTGCAAGTTGCAGTTGATTGGGAAAGTGCAAATCAAAACCAACATTTCACATGCGTCTCGTCAAAAGCACGGACAGTTTGCGAATGAAAATGCGTGTTCCAATTTGCAACTATGTAGTGACGCCTCCTTAAGACAGATTTGTCTGTTCTAATGAAAATTGAAATGAAATAAAATCCGAAAGAAATTAAAATGTGAAAAAGAATATGACAAAGAAAATTAATTTTACCTTGCTATTAAGAATCATGATACACTGATCAAAATGATGGTGTTCCATCGTGGAAGTTGAGTACAGTTGTGCTAGAGGAGATTCAATCCTATGGGAGCAACAAAGAGAAAATAAATCATTTTTACACGATTCTTGCTGAAGACATACCACAAGATATCTCATGTAACTTCCCATGTTACTGTACAAGCTGATATATTTGCTGGGGTTTTATTTTCGCTAATTTTGTGACCATGAATTTGCTAAAATTTCCACTCAGTATGATGCCAATAGACTTGTGTACAATGTTCTTCCCAAACATGAAAATAACAACCTGCTAATATGTAAATATGTCTGAAGTTCAGTGAATTTGCAAAGAGTTATGTACCCTAAAATATTGGCTTTACTGTATTTTCCATGTGGGGAGCTATGCCCAAGCAATGTATCATAATTACAGATCCTACCCACTTCTCCAGCTGTTCGTCTTTCTTTTGTTCAAGTGTAGGAATTATTTTATTCGTTACTCCTTGTTCTGTGATTGGCTGCTTCTCACATCCTGATCTTCCTTTCACCTTTCTCTTAAGTATTGTGTGTTCACTATATTTCCTTGTCAACTTGCTTATGATGAAGATTCTGCCAGAATTGAAAGCTCCAATTCATCTATGGATAACATACCATAACATAACATTTATATCATGAGGAAACTATTTGAATATATTCTTCTGCGCTTTTAAGAGTTCATATCTTATTAGGTCAGGGACATAGACATTCCACTGATGAATGGCATGGACATGCTCCTGAGAAAAAATTGTGAACTTTTTCAATTTCGCCAATCATCTGCATTACGACCCAACCACTTTACCACTGGCTTGCGACTGAATGATTAATGTGACTACTTACATGACCTGGAAGTTATTGTTGGTTCCCCTGTGATCGAGGTCATGCGATAAGCAAGCTACCATTAGACAGATGACCTCGATGTCAGTTAGGACATTCTTCATCCCGCCGCTCTGTGAGGGCAAAGGAAAAGTGAATGTAAAAACAATAATCAAATCCCCCCTATCGCCTATACAAGTAACTGTGTGAATTTGAATGCATTGAGTTACAGGAACTCTTATTTGGTCAGCCTGAATCTCAAATAAACTGCAATGTGTGCAAAATACTGTGTTCCATATATCTACAACTTTTCTTTGACCTAAAGTGGCTTCCAGTAGGAGAACGAATAAAATTCAAAATATTTCTCCTTACATTCAAGATTTACAGTCATCTTACATCAGTGAACTACTTACGATAAAATGACCCAACAAAACTTACAGGCTCCGTAAAAGCCATGACACCATGCTCCTTAGACTACGTCCTTGTACAACTAAAACAACTCTAGGTGATCGCACCTTTGTTAATGTCGCAACAGAACTCTGGAACAACTTCCAACATGAAATTTGCACTGCTAAATCAATTGCTTTATTAAAAACAGCTCTTAAAACGCATAATTTTCAATACACAAGTTAATCTCATTGACCATATAAATGCTATTGTTAAGAACAAAAGCAATTGTTATGAATTCTATCATTTCTCTATCTCTATTTATAACTGAGTTTCTTCCTTTTTTTGGGGGGGGGGGGGTAAGAAGTAAACTTTACCTTGATGATTGCGAACATGGTCTGAGCGACAGTGAAAGCATGCCTCCAGTTGTGATACGTAACATTGCGATAGTTCTTACGCACACTCAGTAGCCATCTACACATTGTCTAGAAAGAAAAATAAGAGGCAGATAGAGAAAATTAGTATTGGTGAAAACTACTTCCCATTAAAATATTCTTAATTTCTAGCACCAGTAACCTTTTGAGCAGCATTATTGAGGCTTGCAATGCGCAAGATAATGCCAGATAAATTTAGGGATTATTTTAAACATGGAATTTCAACATCTGCAAATATTTCCCACTGCATAGTAACTTATATTCGTCCTCAAAATTAATCAAACTTTCTAACATTAATATGGTTAATATTCATTAAAATTCATTTTTCTGGTGATTTATGGAATAATGACATTTTCAAACTGTACCAATGAAAAAATTAGATGCCACATACATTAATTATATTATGTTAACTTCACCTGCAAATCAATCATAGAAATGAAAAAGGGGGTATGAATAATTTTGAAGATTCTAAAAATTCCCAATTACAGTTTGATACCTCGTAGTTTATCCTGAATTTATTGAGTAGATCTAGATCGAGGAACATTCTCATCGCCGCTAGCAACGTTTCATCTTCCGTCATCTTTAGCTCACTGAAGGAGAACTTTAGAAGACCTAGTTCATTAGCGGTTGGCACTGGAAGTTTCTGAGAATATAAAGAAAATAGTGATATGCACATTAGATTATGACAAAATTTTCAAGATAGAAATGAGGTACATGTACTTATTGAACCAAATTGATCTGAATGGGGCTCCAATCTGTTTCCTTCAACTTAAAAATAGTTTGGTTTAAAAAGATACAAGGACATCCCAATACAATGAATATTAGGGTTATAGAAGAAATTTCCATCATTGATTAACGTTTCAATTTTTATTCGCTTGCATATTCTGGAATGGCTAGCATCTCTGCAATCTTTAGAAAGAAAGTTTCGTCTGGGTAGAAGTTAAATCTGTCCAGGTATCAATCAAAATTCATCACACAGAAATACAAACCTTCCAAAATATGCAGACGACAGAAATCAAAATGCGAACAATCAAAGAGCTGAAAAAAATATTTTGCCATCAAAGAAAGCACTTAGTTTTGGTTAACATGCATTCTCTCATGAAAAAATAATTGCTTTGGAGATTTTCTGATTCATATGAAGTTATCCAGTAGTTATAGCTTTGAGAAAATCATATTTTGGGGGTAAAAGGAACATTTTATAACTGTTTTTTTTTACACTGATATGAAAATAATAGATTGTTAATGGTGCACATATGATGTCATCAGTTACAAATTTGTCTAAATATTGAAACATTCATAACTTTCTTATCAGTTGTCCAATTTTTTTCAAAGGTTTTTTTTTATCTGATGTTCATCTGAATTTGTTTGGTCCTGTTGACCAAACATTATTTTTGAGTAGTCTCTTCTTGTAAGTTTGGTATGTCTTTAAATGTAAGGACGATGTTCCAAGTTTGACGTACCTTAATTCTCTGTGCTTCTTCTGACGGAGCCGAGGCATGATACGATAAGGTCTGAGAAAACAAAATAGATAAATGTTCAAATGTTAACATACATTTGGCACATGTGCTAAAGAAACCTAAAATATTCCTGAAATATTAATATATATAATGTACACAATAAATATATATAAAAATATATTTGCTACATTTCTACTGAAAATGTATTTATCTTGCTAATTGTTTGATGATAAGATTGATAATAATATATACAATTTATATGGCGCCCAATCAAGTTTTTCAAAAAATGCTCAAGGCACAACATCCATGTACATAAATTGCGTAAATTCTTTGGTAACAATTGAACATGTACTAATCACTTGTCCTTGCATAATCATGTGTTCTATATTATACAGGGCCCCGAGGTAGAAAAGTACATCAATTGTCAATGGGGTTATCCTGAACAAAATAAGAAATAAAAAAATATGATAAACAAATATGAGTGGTGCTACACCAAAATAATTCCCAAACATTACATCATTCCAACGATGCCTCTACAGTTATCACATGCATGTAGGATCTTCTTTGACTGAGCGATTACAACTCTTAACATTCCCTCACATCCAAACCCTTCGATTCAGCATGGAGGTGCCAGGGTCCCCTAATTCAATTTGGACAGCCATTCTATCGGCCAGGCATTTCATCACACATATTTCCATCTGGAAATTTGATAGACACTTTTTCATTTATTAGATTCCTTGTCGCACAGAGCTGCTAAGAAGTGCCGCATAGGGGGTGTTGCTCAAAAGTTGCAATTGATCGCAAGTTGCAGTTGATCGGAATATGCCAATCAAAATCATTGTTTCATGCGCATCTTGTTAAATGCGCGCACCATGCGCGAATGAAAATGCGCGTTACAATTTGCAAAGTTGCAGTTGATTTGCGGTTGATTTTGAGCAACACCTCACTTGTCGCACGGAGCTGCTAAATAGTGCCGCATAGAAAGAGGAGGACAAGAGGGGTATTCTGTAGGACGGCAAACACAATAGAGCAACCCTTGGCTATGCGTGGATGAAATACAGTCAAACCTGTCTACAGTGGCCACCCAAAGGGAAACAGAAAAAGTTGCCACTGTAGACAGGTGGCCTCTATAGACAGGTTCTATAACATGCATTTTCACCTGGAGGGAATCAATTTAAGTGGCCACTATAGACAGGTGGTCACTATAGACAGTGGCCACTATAGACAGGTTTGACTGTACTTGCAAACTGGATTTTAATCAGCTATCATTTTCTTATTTTAGCAATCTACAATCCTTTTCTCAAATAAAAGATTCTAATTGGAGTATAGGAGAGCAAAATGGTTTTGATTATATAGCTCTGATATATTGTAATCTTATATTGTGGCCCCTGATAAAAATGCAATAATGAAAGTGGAAATTATTGAAACAATGGTGCTCATAACTAATTGAATGCTCGAAAATGATCATGCATGTACAGTGGTTTTGAACGAAACAAATGAAATAAAAAATAGTAGACGGCAATAGAATGCTTGTGAAATAAAAATGATTGATTGATTGGTTGATAGATCAAATTTGGTTCCCAACAAATCTCGAAGATCAGATAGAATACATTATCTGTAATAATGACAGTGGGAATTCTAGAGTGTTTTATCAATTAGATTTCTTGTAACATGGCACTGGTATTGCATTTGAATTTTAGAATGCTCAAAATGATTACTACATGGAGACGAAACTAGCAAACAGTCGACAGGACAGACCATGAAATATTTGTGATGGAAAAATGACTGACTGAGCGAAAGATCAAATTCCATTTCAAACAAATCTTGAGGACATGACAGACTCTAAGGGGGTGTTGCTCAAAGTTTGCAATTGATCGTAAGTTGCAGTTGATCGGTACGCGCCAATCAAAATCATTCTTTCATGCGCGTCTTGTTAAATGCGCACACCATGCCCGAATGAAAATGCGCATTACAATTTGCAAAGTTGCAGTTGATTTGCAGTTTATTTTGAGCAACACCCCCCTTAGTCAAATGTAATGATGACAGAGTACAATGCGGCTAATGCTTTTTCAAATGCTTGAAATTATGAATGCTTGTCGCTCTGCAGTAACAGGAAAACCTGCAAACTATGGACAGGGCGGTCTGGAGAATTCTTGTGATGGAAACATGATTGAATGATTGGCAGAAAGGAATTGGTTCCCAACAAGTTTTAAATATGAGACAATGTAGAAAATGGATCCCTATAATTACAATGACCCCTTGATTGCTGCAATGACAGACATGGCGGCGAAGCATAATGTCTGCCTTGCATTCCAACAAATTATATTAATGACATAATGGATTCATTGAATGGATTGATGTAAATATAATGAGCAGAGCGTGACAAAATGATTGACAGAACGATCAAAGAATAATAAATGTAAAGGACATGATAGAGAGTATTTGGGACTGGTAGTGATTTGTTCTAGATTTATGACATTTAGGCTAATTTGATGAAACGTTTTTGAGGGGCCCGAGAACATGATGAATATAGAATTAAACCAGAATCATGTTTCAGCCATCGCTCATTCAAGTTTTCCAATTGACATCTTTTTAAAGCTACCACAAACCAGTGAGTGAGATGCCTGAATGACTGCATGTTGTAAAAAGAATATTACAGGAAAGGCATAAAACCAGACTTGCAAACTATTCTAGTAGATTGATGAGATAGGTTTTTATTTAAATTCAGTGCTTCTTTAAAGATTGAATGACTGAGTAAGACAGTTCAATTGTTATATCTAAAAAAACATTTTTGTCAGCCATTTTTTTTCATCTACCAGTAAATAATATTCTATAATTGTTGGCATTTTGCAAGCTCATCAATCTTGGGTGGTGTTTCACCAACATGTTCTTAAAATTAAGATTTATTTTAATAGAGTATGGAGTTAGTTTTCAATATTACATTCATTAAGATTCTCACCCATTTAGCGCAAAAAAGAGACAGCTTATTTTAAAAGTTGTTCATTGAGTCTTTCCTAACTTATTGAAACACTGCTAAGAAGTAATACTTGATCAAGAGGCAAGCTTAACGAATGAATAGATTTACATCTCACCTCTAGTGCTACCCGTTGCTTAGCAACCGCTCGACACACCTTCTCATACATCTTTGTATTGTGAATGCCCATACCACAGAATATTGCAAATGCCTGGAACGAAGGGAGAGAGAGGACATGTTAGAAAATGTCTTCTATTACATAAACATAGTAACATTGCAGTAAAGGAACAGTTTAAAAAATTCAAATTTTAGATTTCTTAGTCGAAGTGAAGGATAACAGTGAGGTGTACATCTCTCTGTATGTCCACAGAGTATTCAATATTTTAGCTCGTAGGATTAATAATCAGTTGTGCAATCCTTTCCTGCCATATATTAGTTTTAAAACCCATCAATCAGAGCAATTGAGGATTTTTTCCTATCATGAGAGCCAAGTGCATATTTTGAAGAATCTATCAAAGCTTCTGCAAGTAAAAAAAGCACCCCACCGATGGACAATCTTGCCATAGAGGCTTACATTTTTTTCATGATTTGAAGCATGCGAGTATGTTTTCTAACATTTGGAGATTCTGTTCAGGTAAATTTTCCTTTTTCCCGAACACCATCCGTTCGTGGAATGGTCTGCCCGAGTTCGTGATTTCATCGTCTTCCTTAGACGTCTTCAAGTCACGAATNTTGTAAATACTTTATCAAGCGGGTTCTAGCTAAGTTCAAATCATGTTAGCAAGAAATACAACCAACCAATGTTGTGCGACAATACTCCTATGAGGTCCTGCACACTACAGGAAGAAGAAGAAGAAGAAAAAGAAATAAAACAGGTCGCGTATATTGTACTTTACCGCAAATACATCTTTATCTATTTCATGGAATCGTTATTTTCAACCTAATTTTCAAATTTTGAAACAAACTTTCAACATTACAGTATTGGTCATTGAAAAAGCTTAAAACTATCATTTAGCAGAAAATTTCAGCTCACCTCAAACATGTCTTCGTCATTCTTATTGAACGCTGACCCATCCATCTTATTGACCAGTAGACTGACCCCCTGGATGGCTCCACTGGCATTCTTGATTGGCATGCATAGCATCTCGTGGGTTCGGAACCCTGTCTCGGAATCAACCTAAAATAAAAGAAGTAAAAATTATATTAATTAATCAAAAGTTTACAGCAGTAGTAATGACACATACTACTACTACTACTACTAATAAAAATAATAATTACATTTATAAGGCGCTTTATACAGGTGTTTCAAAGCGCACATACTACATTCTGAAAGCATGAACATCCTCATATTAACTTTGACTATCACTCTCTGGAACCCAAATGGCAGCAATAATACTGACCCCCCCCCCCCCCCCCCCTCCTGGATGGCCCCACTGGCATGTGTCCGGAACCCTGCCTCGGAATCAACCTGATATCAAAGATGGATAAAATATGAGCATTAATTAAAGGTTTACAGTTGTAGTTATGAAACATGCCATGAAGAAATGATCATCCTAATAATGACAAATCTGACAAATGAGAAAATGTTTCCTTCTATCACCACTCTATGGAACCCAAATGGCAGCAAGTGGATTGATCCCCTTAATCTGCATGCATAGCATCTCATGGATGCAAGGAAATGTGTCTGAGAGTCAACCTAAAATCAAAGATTGAAAAATTATAGGCATTAATCAAGCGTAAAACCTTCTTTTTTTATCTACAAAGGCTGTTTTTACATTTTACTCCTGGAAAAACACTCTACTAATACACTGTACTAGAGCTATTTTGGAGCTCAAGGGGCGATTTCGAAGGTTTAGTGGACTAATTGCCCTTCGCCCTGTAGGCAAAAGTCAAAGTTAACATTTGGCTTGATAAGAACAATTAACTTGCCTATCCTAAATGGCATCTGTATAGTTGATGGGGTATATGTATTTGACAATAAAATATTACTGGTCAAATCATCTTTCTGTGCCAAAACACCAGTGCAATTTGATAAATGTTGCACTTCTGAATTAAAGAAGTTTTCATGTCACAAATCACTCAATTCTTTAATCTAAACTAGCAATACAAAGAAAGTTCTAGAAAATGACAATTTCTACATTATTCCAACTGTTATTATCCAATATTTTCCTGAAATTACTATTGGACATTATACTAATGCCTACTTTTCATAAATAGAAGAGAAACACTAATGTATTATGCCAATTTAAGTTTCATTTAACAATTACTAAATTATTGATCTCCCAAAATGTCTTTCCTTCCCTGGATTAAGGAAGGGATAAGCTTCTTACCTTGGGATCAAACCTTGGATCCTTATATGCATCTGAAATGTTAAGAGTCTGCAGAGAAGAAAACAAATTATATTATGTGCATTATTACAGTCTGTTATGATTTGTAATGTTATGTTTGTAAAGTGCCAAGAGTCATTGCATTAGGGGCTATAGAAATGTTACTTTTAATATTATTATGCTTGGATTAATAGACCAACCTCTTACAGTGTTTGTGCCACTCTTGTGGAGCAATCTGTATTCACTTATTTGGCATTAATAACACATTTTGCAAAACTGCTATATAAAACACAGCTTGAAAAGAATTTCAAACTGCAAAATCATACACTAATTTTACCGATGTACTGAATTTCAGACCTTTTCACCCAGCAGCTAGTTTTTATCTTCACGATTTAAATAAATTATTGTACACAAGTCTATGGAAATTCTAATTGGAGAATATCTAGGCAAATCCATGGTCAAAAAATTTGCAAAAATGAAGCTCCTGCAAAAATTTCAGCTTATACAGTATACCAAACAGACTTCTATGAACAAAATAAGATCAGATAAATATTCATGGAAAGGGAAGGAGAGAGGGTCGCATCATATCGGTAAGGTTGAGACGTACTCCCTTCCGAGTAGACCAATTAAAGAAACCCTTAATGCAGCGTCTTCAAAATGGAGGTTTAATTACTCCCTCCCAAACAAGCGCTGCTCATTTATTTTTCATTACACTCCCAAAGCAAAGCAGTCAGAGATGAAATGAAAAGTGATTAACGTTAATCATGTTTTCAGAGGATGATTCATCTGGAATATTTGTCTTAAAGGATAGAACAATAAATACTGATGGGAAGAAAGGAA
>BQKZ01009864.1:0-11597 GCA_036244855.1 Temnopleurus reevesii | reverse complement strand
TATTACGCCTGTCTCTTATACACATCTAGATGTGTATAAGAGAAAAGTACAACACATTTTAACATTCATATACATAATGATAATAATAATAATAATAATAATAATAATAATAATAATAATAATAATAATAATAATAATAATAATAATGATGATGATGATGATGATGATGATGATGATGATGATGATGATGATGATGATGATGATGATGATTATAATGATAATGATAATGATAATGATACTGATACTGATACTGATACTGATACTGATACTGATAATGATAATGATATACATATGAATTATATTTCTCATAATGTTCAGAGGTGCGCCATAATTATGGTTAATACTCATTTGGCGCACTGTTATTACTTTTGTTCAGTACAAAAGCATGAAAATGTGAAGTAAAATGAGGAGCGGATAATAATCTAAACAGAATGAAGCTCTCAGAACCCCACCTTTTGTGCCTATATAGGCAAAAGGTAACTGTGCCAAATTGTAGCCTTATCATAAATTAGATTAACCATGGTGGTCTTTGTGAAATTGCTACAATATCGCCATGCTTCTTTTTCAGATTAGCCCATAAAAATGCGTATCAAAGATATATACAGTGAATTAATTGTTTCTATTCTTTTCATAATTTTATTTATTTCACATTTAATTGGGAACATGAGATATTTTTGTTTTTATTTGTATCTATATATTTATGTGCTTTCATTTCAATTGTCTTTTTGTAGTAGCGGCAGAATAAAGACAATATAACCGATATACAGTTTTCCATTAAACGTTCGGGAACCTATGCGGTTTATCAGATTAAAAGTACAGTAGAATGATTTTGTAACATGTAATATAAGCATTATTGTGAAATTAGAATTTTATTAATTGTATCCATAATTCGTGCGATACTGGATGCACTGTTTTGTGTTCCCACTATCATTTTAATCCTCTTTTTTCATGATTCCAGGCGATGTTGTTCATGCAAGGTTGTTCAGTTGGTTTCTTCCGAGGCGATGTGAAAACACTTGTCAACGATATGCAAGAACTGAAGCCAGAGATCTTCCCGAGTGTACCAAGGCTGGCGAACAAGCTGTATGATAAGGTAATTTTAATTTGATTTGATTTGATTTGATTAATTTGTCAATTAAAAATACAATAGAGAACATAAAAACATGAGATGCAATACATAAAAGTTGACACTATATGGTTCTAAACAGAAAACTGTATTTAAAAAATATTCTTTTTGTAATGGAACGAGTGAAGAAAATTATAGCTTGAAGGTCTAGTCACACATCTTTGTTTATATAACACACGATGCTCAGCCTTAAAATACGCTAACTGAGAGTCAGAGAGCTTGCTGAGAGCAGGTACACGCAGGTCACACACTTGACTTACGGTAAAATGTGCATACGTGTATAGCGCAAGCCGAACGAACGTCAGTCAAGTCTCTTCTCAATAAAAGTATTTATTCGCACATTGAGTATAAGAGTATGCTGAGCATTGGTTGGCTATAAACAGAAAATGAGACTGAGCTATAACGGACATATAAGGGATGTTGTTCAAAAGTTGTAATTGATCCCAAGTTGCAGATGATCGGAACGTGCCAATCAAAATCATTGTTTCATGGGCATCCTATTAAATGCGCATAACCGTGGGCGAATGAAAAGGCGTGTTACAATTTGCAAAGTTGCAGTTGATTTTGAACAACACCCCCATAGTCTTGTAATTTATACCCTGCTCTATGCCTTTGCAAAATTTCGCGGCGATCGCGCAATCAGTGGCAGTGATCTGAAGGGAGAACTGAAAATAGTAAGAATTTAAAAAGACCAGTTATAGTTAACTGCTGACTGGATACTCCCTCACCTATTATGTTTGATTGCCCAAGATTTAAGACGCGGACAAAATTAAGTGTCCGACAAATTTGGTGGAACTTTATACTCCCCTTACCAAAAATTACATTGTGATAATGTAGACAGGAAGCGGAAGAATTGCATTTACCGGAAAGACAGGTGGATTTTGTACGACATTTCTATTTCCGCCTGCTCTTCATTTTACAAAATTTGAAAAATTCCCCGATTGGAAAAAGGTGAACAAACTTCCCGAAAGCAGTGAAAATATGAGGGTCAAGAATCGAACGTCTCCACACAGTTATCTGCATTTCATTAAAAGGAGAAAATTGGAATCGTTCCAGGTTTAAAGAAATACTGTATGTATAGAGCAAGTATTTCTGCGATTTTCTGAGATTAATTCACGAGTTGAAAATACTTTAAATCAAACAGTCTAGCCGAAATCTGTCGGGCGTGCAGCATGAATGGATCGTATTTGTATCCAACAAACGTAAAACACGAAGGTATTTAGAAGCATACATATTATAGTTCACGCATTAGCAATAATCAATAGAGTATCCTCTGAAAAAAAGCGCAATAAAAATTCAAATATTATTATTATATTGATATTTTGAAAAATTAAATTGGCTATACAAAATGCTTCAATTTGGCGCCCCCTCAGCAAATTTGGTCCCCTTCTTACCTTAAATTTGACACCCCTTACCTCTCGCCCAGAAGACCGTCTCCCCAAAGCCTCCCTCTACCAAGGTGTGCGCATGACTATTTATTGATTTAAAGAAAAGTTAATATAATGGTTTTATAAATTTGTTTTTAGATAATGGGTGGAGTGAATTCGGCGTCTTTCATCAAAAGAAGTCTTTTTAACTTGGCCTATTGGATGAAGAGCGGTGAAGCAGCTAGGTAATTATGATGTCACACAAATTACTTTACAAAAGTAGCCCCAAATTTGCAATTCAGTGTGGAGTGTTTATACATTAATTTCCCAATTATTTGAAGTTAAAAGTCTAAGGATAGTTTTTGTAAATGCTGAGAAAATAGCCTTCATTTTATTTATATTATTACGCATTCAAGCAAAATATATGATAAGGGGGTATTGCGTAAAAACAACCGATGTATTTAAACATATTATTGTCCTGGTAACTACAACCATCAATATATGAATTGATTTTTTTTAAATTCGAGCTTATCTTCGGACACCAAGTATTTTAACATTTTCTTTCTGTNGGGGAGGGGGGTTTGGGGGGGGAGGAGGTTGCAGTGTATATCTATGACAAGTTTGATCTTTACAAATGTAAAGGAGCATAATTTCAATGTCCACTTGCAACACGATATAAACTATTTCTATTGAATGAAGTGGGTCATGAGATAATAGATCTGTACACCGTGTATTGAACTGTGCGAACACAACAATAACAAGCTGGTTCCGATCTGAATAGCATTATAAAAGAATTACATTGAATTGACGTTTGATTTAATCGTGTTTTGTATTCCTATTGGAATCGGAACCACCGAACATAAAAGTGCGTTGGTGAAATATATACGCATATTTCTATACTCGACGCAAAGGTGTACAGATTTATGTCTTGTTTGATTTTAAGAAAATAAATCGAGTTCATTGGATTTCATAACTGCTTAATTTTTGGAAGAAAAAAAAAACATAGCTTGTAAGGTGTAGTAAACATTAGAAAAGATTTTGCGGTTGCACCATGTGGTGTAAGGTTATCTTTCAGAAATAGTCATGAAAAAAAAAATTTTAAAAGAGAAAAAACATGAAGTTACGAGTAGTTTAAACTAACTTGTCCTCAAGTCAAGAGATCACTGTTATGCTCTTCACTTGACGTTCTCTCACGGCTCGTAATTTCTTCCCCTGAGGACAACTTAGCTAAATCCACTCGGAATGTCGTTTTCTAATCTTTTTCGAGCTTTTGCTTTGTCCTTTTCAGTATTATTTCTTGAAAGATAAGCTCACACCACATGGTGCAACCATAACTCTTTTCTAATACTCTTTAATAATTCTTCTTTAATTTTTCTGATTTTCTTCTGTGCCTCATTTCTAGGGGCGTTATCAGGAAAGATACGTGGTCGGATACGATAGTCTTTAGCAAACTACAGGTAGATATATTTCTCGTAGATTTAATCTTGCCCTTCTAAAATGTCGGCAACATAGTACCCGTGCACACATTTATTAGTTGAAATTGCAATTTTTATTAAATACTTTTTTCAACCAATCGGAGCCAATTAACCAACATGACCAAAACAGTTGAGCGGATAGCGGTTCTCAAGATTAAGTAATTTTTCCCATTTGATTGAAAGGCGTTATTTGATGTTGTTGTTGAACAATGAAGAATAAGAAAAAAAATCAAATCAAGCTGTTTGCCCTATGTAAGAGATAAAATCAAGGAAATGGCAAATGTACGGAAATAAAGATACTTACACATGCACTTACAAAATGGAATTTCGTGTCTTCTATAGACACGTCTGTTTAAAAAGCATTTTAGTATCCAGGGGCCAATTACATGAAATAGTCATATAGCTATCATTTTCTTGCAAAGACGTCTTTACTTATTGTGCCATCCTCTTAACATAGATGTATCCACGTGTGTGACTGCGTTAAGAGAATGGCACAAAAAGATCGGACGTCTTAGCAAGAAGAGGAGAGCTAAGACCATTTTGTGCAATTTGTCCCAGAATTTCAGCCTGTGAGTTAGGACATTATGTTCAATATTTACGATACAAAATACAAACATTAAAAAGAATCTTTGATGAATCAATGTTTCTTCCACCATGCAAGCAACGTGAATGCGAAAAAGGAAAATATTAAAATTCCATTTTTAATTTTATTTCATGATTGATTTTTTAGGCTCTGCTTGGAGGCAATGTGAAGTGGATGATCACCGGAAGTGCACCCATTGCCCCGGAAGTACTCGAATTTTTCCGGATCGTCTTTGGAGTTAAGGTATGTATAAATAGCGATCTTCCTCTAATTATGATTCCATGCGCGCACCCAGAATTTTGATACCGGGGGGGGGGGGGGCTGAGCTCAATTATGGCGTCCTCGGGAGCTGAGCTGGACTTACAAGCAAAAAAAAAGGTCATCGCCGACTATATCGCCAAAATTGGTGAATTTGGCGCCCCCTAGCTCTGATCCGGAGGGATAGCACCCCAAAATCTCCCCCCAAAGGTGTGCGCATGGATTGATAGCACCCCAAAATCTCCCCCCAAAGCTGTGCGCATGGATTCAGAAGATATGATGCACCCTATTTACCTATCATTACTCTAAAATCTCTCATTTTTCCAATCCCCAATATTCCCATTAGAACCTTTATTCAAAACAAGATTAATTTGTTCAAGTTGTCGCGACACATTTTTTGAGGGGGCGCTTGTTTACTTCAAGCAGGGTTTCCACTTTGCCAAGTTAGAATCGCGAAACATGGGGCGTTTTTGGTCATAAAGGTATACCTCTATGGTTGTGTATAAGGTACAAAAAAGCGCCCAAAATAGGCATCTGCAATGTCGGAAACAATCTCTCTCTCGAGACAAGTCGGAAAAGCTAGGGCTGTTCAACTCAAGTCTAGTCTGGATAACTATTCCTAAGGTCGCAGTTCTAGAATTTTTACCTGTTCAAAAATAGTGTGAAGTCTTGTCAAACTCGTTTAAAAACATAGTATATATATTTTGAAACATTCGCACGAGGGTCGATCGATGTATCTAATTTCACACCCGGCTTACTCGTCTGATAATAATCATAGATAACTTACTTCGGAGTCGTTCGGCCTATACTATTCATCCATATTCTCGACAAATATAATAATGATTTTCTTTCTTTCCAGATCTGCGAGGCATATGGGCAGACCGAGTGCGCCGCTGCGGTCACGTGTACTGTCCCAGGGGAATCAGTAGCCGGTCACGTGGGACCCCCTCTGCCATGTAACATGATGAAATTGATTGACGTCCCCGATATGGGCTACTTTGCTGCAGAGAACAAGGGCGAGGTAAGAACCAATTAGATGCGTTCTTTCATGAACGTTTGGTTGAATAGTAGATATTTCGCCAATCAGGAGGATTGTAAGTTTTAACTATATGCTAGTTGTAAATTTCACCTTTGGGATTGTAAATTTTCAACTTTTGTGATTATAAGTTTCAATAATAATAATTATAATATTTCGGATTTATATTATTACCCGGTCACTTTGGTGACTTTGGTGATTGTACGTTTTAAATTTGGTGATTGTAAATTTCAATTTCGGTTATTGTATATTTCAACTTTGGTGATTGTAAGTTCAACTTTGGTGATTGTAAGTTTCAAGTTTGATGATTGTAGATTTCAAATTTGGTGATTGTAAGTTTCAAGTTTGATGATTGTAGATTTCAACTTTGGTGATTGTAAGTTTCAAGTTTGATGATTGTAGATTTCAAATTTGGTGATTGTAAGTTTCAAGTTTGATGATTGTAGATTTCAACTTTGGTGATTGTAAGTTTCAAGTTTGATGATTGTAGATTTCAAATTTGGTGATTGTAAGTTTCAAGTTTGATGATTGTAGATTTCAACTTTGGTGATTGTAAGTTTCAAATTTGGTGATTATAAATTTCAATTTCGGTGATTGTATATTTCAAATTTGGTGATTGTAAGTTTCAAGTTTGATGATTGTAGATTTCAAATTTGGTGATTGTAAGTTTCAAGTTTGATGATTGTAGATTTCAAATTTGGTGATTGTAAGTTTCAAGTTTGATGATTGTAGATTTCAAATTTGGTGATTGTAAGTTTCAAGTTTGATGATTGTAGATTTCAAATTTGGTGATTGTAAGTTTCAAGTTTGATGATTGTAGATTTCAAATTTGGTGATTGTAAGTTTCAAGTTTGATGATTGTAGATTTCAACTTTGGTGATTGTAAGTTTCAAATTTGGTGATTATAAATTTCAATTTCGGTGATTGTATATTTTAAATTTGGTGATTGTAAGTTTCAAGTTTGATGATTGTATATTTCAAATTTGGTGATTGTAAGTTTCAAGTTTGATGATTGTAGATTTCAAATTTGGTGATTGTAAGTTTCAAGTTTGATGATTGTAGATTTCAAATTTGGTGATTGTAAGTTTCAAGTTTGATGATTGTAGATTTCAAATTTGGTGATTATAAATTTCAACTGTGGATGATTGCAAGTTTCAACTTTAGTAGTTGTAAATTTTGTTATCACGAATCGGCTGTGTTAGTTTCCCGCCACGAAACCAGTCGTGCTGAAAGAAGGAGCGTCCCAGATCGGATGCGAAACATTCTCCCATCTGTCTAAAAAATCTGCAAATCTTCAGATAGGTCGAGTTAAAATGATTTAATTCTTCGTCTTTTTTTTTTCAACGAAAGATTTTATTTAAATCATTCATAAACAAAAGCAAGTCAGTACTAAATAAAGAACAAGTGTATGTCGTGTCTCAAAAATAAAGGTATTTATTTTCTTTCAAGTAAAGATTTTATTGAAATCATTCATAAACAGAAGCAAGTCACAAACGAATAAAGAAGAAATATATGTCATGGCTCAAAAACAAAGTTACTTGAGTTGTACAAATCTCCATTTATCTATTAATAAAACAAACTCAATATTTTTGTATAGATTAGTGATACTTTCTCTCCTTCATAAACTCGGTTTTTTAATTCTCAATCTGTATTATTTATTATTTGACATTCTTCGATGAACCTACATTCGGTATAATTTACTTAATTGACACAGGTTTGCATGAAAGGAGGGAACATGTTCAAAGGCTACTATAAGAATAAGGAGAAGACGGAAGAGACGCTGGATGCTGATGGCTGGGTGCACTCCGGAGATATTGGAGAATGGCTGCCTGTAAGTTTTGATTTTTTTGTGAAATTACTAGTCGCAATACAGTGATCACTGCTAGATAAACCTGATCGAGTCCGCGATTATCCGCTCATGTAAAGGTGTTATGGTATTTGTTTTTTTTTTCAGTCAATTGTGACGAAGGGTACGTCGACTGGAAGTAGTGCGTCATAGTTTTACGCGTCTGCTTATTGTTGCGTCACAGGTAGTTGCGCACGAAACAATGAGAAAACGCGTAAAAACTATGACGTACTACTTCCGGTCGACTGTGACTGTGACTGTGACGAATGAAATCGAAACCTCCATGTTATCGCTTATCTAGGATTTCCGTCTTAATTCAAGATGATATTAGTATACGATCATACTCTTTATTGGTTTCAATTCAGAATGGAACGCTGAAGATTATCGACCGTAAGAAGCATCTATACACGCTCTCTCAGGGAGAATATGTCGCTCCTGAGAAGATCGAGATTTCGCTCTTAACACATTTAGCTTTGCTTTCCTTCTTAATTCAATATGATATTTGTATATAATCATACTCTTTATTGGTTTCAATTCAGAATGGAACGCTGAAGATTATCGACCGTAAGAAGCATCTATACAAGCTATCACAGGGAGAATATGTCGCTCCAGAAAAGATCGAGACAGTGCTAACACGAAGTAATCTCATTGCTCAGGCGTTCGTGTATGGAGAGAGTCTGAAGGTAAATATGATTAGTTTTGAATATGATCTTTAGATGAAAGGTTTTATTGAAATTTATATGTACAAGAAGCAGATAATATTTATGATTTAAGTCATAGATCTGTGTTTTATGAAGTGGTTGCCAAAGGGTAATGTACAAAAATAGTTATAATTTAATTGAAACGTTTTTAGATATATAAATATATATATATATATATATGTATAAAATTAACGCGCATTCCAACAGGAAGCCTTTTGTATTGTTGCTATGTCAGGGTTTATTTGGCTTTATGCAACACTACCCGTTGACTACCGTCACTTTGTGAAGAAAAAAATCAGACGAGGTAGTTTATTAGTTGCGCATGTATGTATCAACCGACGGTAACGCAAACGGTGTTTTGTCATTATTCCATTGACAGCTCAATCTCCGTCATAAGTAAATAAATAAAGTCAAAGCATGGACCCATTTGTTAATACATTGATGTGCTGCGTACATTGTGACCACAACAGCAGCAACAACGACGACGACGACGACGACGACGACAACAATTTCTGAAATGTCAATAATTCGATTATATTGTTTATTTTATTGTTATCTTGTTTGTTTGTCAATGTATTCTATCGTAGTTCTTCTTCTACTTCTTCTCTTTCTTCTTTTTCTCCTTCTTCTTCTATATACTTCTTCTTTTATGTTTCACCTGGATCCCATGGAAGACCAGTAGTGTCGTGCCTGGCACTACTGAATGGGATTCCAGCCGATTCATATTTTTGTTTTATCATGTATATAATAAAGTATTTGTATAATTCATTTTGTTTGTATTTTTTGTTTTGTTTCTTTTTATTTGAATCGGAAAATAAATACTATACTATACTATACTATACAACAGCAGAATCAGTAAACACTTTCTTTACAATCTCTACAACTTTCCGGAAAACTAACTTTCAATGTGGACTTTTCTGCATTCCTTTGCCTCTACACATGTAAACTTATTTGCGGAGAAAATGTAGTAAAATAAAATCATTAGTAACTGCTCCAAAACTGTAGAACAGTATTCCTCTTGCAATACGGGCAATTTCAAATTCTGGTACGTTTAAAAAAACATCTTAAGACTTACCTTTTTCCACAGTAATCAAACTGTTTTTATTTTTCTTGTTCTGTTAAATTGTTAAGCGCTATGGTANCAATACGGGCAATTTCAAATTCTGGTACGTTTAAAAAAACATCTTAAGACGTACCTTTTTCCACAGTAATCAAACTGTTTTTATTTTTCTTGTTCTGTTAAATTGTTAAGCGCTATGGTACTCTCTGTTTTTAGCGCTATAGAAATAATCTATATTATTATTATTATTATTATTATTATATGCATGTTCCTATTAATAGTAGTGTAGTATTTATTTTTATGGAGTATTTTGTTTGATAAAATGGTTACTTTTATCCTTTTTTGAATACCAGTCTTCCAATGTGGCTATACTTGTACCAGATGAAGAGCAATTGAAGAGGTTTGCTAAAAGCAAGAATATCAATCAGACGATGGAAGAACTCTGTCAGAACCAGGTAATATATTAGTTTATTTTTGTGCTGACATGAAATCTGAAAATAGGGTAAAGTACACAGATTATAGACTCTGGGCAGAGTCAGAAATGGAATATACATCAGGCGCGTATCCCAGTATTGCGTTTGAACGGGGGATGTACTTAAAAAAAAAAAATTGTATCTTTCATTTACAAGGCGAGCTGACAAGAAAAAGTTCATACATTTTTTATGCGCTAGTTTTCCTTTATTCTTTTTCTTCCAATTTTTTTTTCAGGGGTGCATGTACATGGAAGGGGAGTTGATGAGACCTGTAACTGGCTGTCTTTTCAAATAGAATTACTCTTAATATTACCGCGGAATCTGCCGTTTTAAAGCCCAAGTACAGTTTTGGTAAAAGCGTGTATTTTCATCGCCAGATTTTGTCTTCATATCTATATGAAATGAAATATAGTATCATAAACATATTGCACAAAAGATTGTGCAGAAAAATGAATGAGTTCGGGAAAAGCTATAACCTAAAAAGTGCAAATTTAAATAGTGTGGTGCTTCACCACACTATTTCAATATTTTCCTTCTTGATAAAGGACAACTTTCCATGCTCAGAATTGGATGAAAATTTCAGAATTTAATTGTTGTGTATATCTCTATATCATCCTATTGTCAAATCTCGGAAATAGCTTTGTATATGCCTAATAACAAGCAAAATAATGCTATAACCAAAAGAGGGCGCTAAATATGATTTAACGGTCAAATTAAAATTTTCAAAAGAATCAGTTCCTAAAAAAATATGCTATGGTCTCAAAATGTGTATAAGAATTACATGTCATGATAAACATCCCCAAAATTCACATTTCTTCATCTTTACCAAAACTATACTTGGGCTTTAAAGGGTAAACATTTCTTTGAACTTTGAGAACATTCTACTCAATAATGGAGCCTGTGTAGATTGATAGTTCGGAAGACAAGCGCAGACTCAACGGTTGCCCTTTCCCCCAGAATATATAGATAATAATAATAATGAACGGCTTTTATATAGCGCTTATCAATTCTTCATGAGAATTCCCTAAGCGCTATACAATTGCAGCATTATTACCCTGGCTAGCCCGGCAGCCGCCATGCAGCGCACTTGGCGTTTCAAGGAATAAATATTCCTACCAGGTATCCATTTACCTCACCTGGGTTGAGTGCAGCACAATGTGGATGAATTTCTTGCTGAAGGAAATTAACGCCCTGGGAGGGACTCAAACCTACGACCCTCTAGTTGAAAGGCGAGAGTCATAACCACTACACCACGGCGCCTCCACGAGATGGAGATGCATTAATCTTTCAAAAAAGAAATAGCATGACAGGAAAATGGGAAAACTGAATTTTTATTAATCCCAAGCTCTGATAAGCAACTGTAATTTTATTGCAGCCTTTTTGTTTGTGTGTCTTTTCACGGTCTATTAATAGACCGAATTGTAAAGCGATTTATGCTCTTGTAATAACGGAGAAAATTTATGTTTTGATAAAGAAATGAATTACCAATTATATAAATTACTATTCATCCCTTCTTTCCATGAACGCAGACGATACGAGCCGCAGTAAAATCTGAACTGGAGGCAGTCAGCAGTGCGAGCAATCTGTGTGGTTTCGAAAAGGTAAGTGATGTTATTTTGTGTATAAATTGCGTTCGCTCCTTCATAAACTCACAGTGAAATCCGAACTGGAG